>BGKB01000167.1:0-144316 GCA_003116975.1 Aurantiochytrium sp. KH105
GACACTCGTCCTGCTCTTATAAAAAGACGGTCTTAAAAAAGTATTGTTTAGCCAAAAGCTTGGCACGGGACAAGGAGGACCCAGAAGAAAGCCAAGCCAAGCCAAGCCAAACCAAGCCAAGCCAAGCCAGGCAGGCCGAGTTGCAGTTCAAGTCGCCAAGGTCAAGCCAGCGAGTCGCTTGCTTTTGTTTTTGTTTGGCGCCTTGCACACGCGCACACACCTCGGCGCGCGCGCCGCACCGCCTCCGCGGCCGCTGCGGGCGGTGCACACACCATGCGCTCCTATGTCTCCACATGATGAGCCAACTAACTTTTACTCCCTCCCCGACGGCAGTCTGTCGCGGCAAGAAGAGGAAGACGCTGCTCCCGCCCGCCGCCGGCCAGGCGCATCGCCGCTGCCGCCACTGCCCTTCGCCATGGTTGCGCAAGCGGCAGCGGCCTGCGGCTTGCTTGCTTGCTTGCCCTTTCCCCTTCCAGGTCTTGCTTGCACAACTTGACTTGATTGGCCGCGACTGACTGATCCATTTTCGGCCTTTTTATGATGTGTGTATAGGCCTATACTCTACTGCAGCAACAACCTACCGTACACCCGGGCGAGCGAGCGAGCGCGCTCCATGGCACGCCACCAAAACCGGAACTGCGGCAGGCAGGCAGGCCCGCTGCAGTGCAAGCCCAGCCCGCACGCGCGGACGCACGCAAGCAAGCAAGCAAGCAAGCAAGCAAGCAAGCAAGCAAGCAAGCCGCTGGAGCTTCGGTCCGAGCCGGAGGCGTCTGTGACCGAGCAAGCTTGCGCTGTCGGGACCTTCTTCGGCGCGGACTTCGAGGAAAGAGAGTGAAAGAGAGGCCTTCTCGCAGTCCCGTAGCAGGAGGGAGAGAAGTCAGGGATTAAGAGAATGCCGCGCGCACGAGTCATCGGCGCACTCGCGGTCCTGGCGGCTGCCGCCGCGGTCGGTCCCCAACCCGCGCTGGCCTCGGACCTCAAGGCGTGCAGGGGCGACAACAATGACCTGAATGATGTGCTGGGCATTCCCCGCGTCAACATGGCCATGCAAGGTGTCTCGAGAGACCTGGGGCAGTACGCCAGCCCGCTCACCGTCTGCGAGACCGCCGGCGTCATGGACATCTGCTCGGCAGACTGGCTTGACGACCTCCAGAGCGAAGGCGCCGAAATCGTCGTCGACGGAGACTATGCCTCGGCAAATGAGGAGAGCTGGGTCAACTACATTCAGAGCCTCATCATCTACGTGGGCATCGGTTTCTTCTTCGCTCTCGTGACCGTCATTGCAGGTCTCGTGACCCTCTGTGGTAACTGCTGCGGATGCTGCAAGTGCTGCTACCGCCAGCCAGAGTTCAAGGACGGCGAGGTCGTCTACCCGCGCTGGCAAATCGTCACCATGTACTTTTGCCTCCTCTTCTTCTTTATGCTTGTCCTTACATTCATGATGCTCATCCTCGTGCGCGGCAATATGGGCCTCATGGAGGCGCAGTACGCACTGGTCGACGCACCTGATGAGCTCGCCACCCTCACTGCCAGCGTCTCATCGCCCGTGATCAGTCTCGCGACATCACTCATCGGGACGACCGCCGTCAACCTGATCACCCGTGTCAACGAGACCCTCTTTGACGTCGGCGAGCTCGGGCAGGTCCACGAGTCCATCAGCTGTGCGCGCGAGGTCTTCGAGGACATCACCGATCCGACACTTTTGTCCAACGTAACTGGTGTCCTCGACGAAATCAGCGCTGTCATTGGCAGTCTTCCCACCCAAACAGACGTCGACAACGTGATCAACGGCGTCTTGGCTGATCTCACCACGCTCACAGACGCTGTGTCTTCCACAAGCACTGAAGTCACGGAATTCCAAAACGGCGTCGATACGATTCTCAGTTACGGAATCGACGATCAGGTCTCCAGCATTGAGACTGACTTGACCACGATTGAAACGCAACTCTCGTCCGTCGAATCAGGCCTTGATTCGCTGATCGGACTTCGGGACTCTGCAACCGCTTTGAAAGACACAATCGCTCCTCTGATTGACAGCGGCAACGAGTATACCATCGAAGAAGTCGAGGCCTTTGAAACTGCCTACTCGACCTTCAAAACCAACTTGAATGGTCTTGATCCTGATGAAGCGGATCTCAAGGCATCGATTAATGCGTTGAACGCGTCGCTCGGCTCTATGGAGGGCAGTCTTGACCAACTCTATACCGATCTTGACAACGTCAATTATACCGTGACAAACGACATGTCACTTACCGGTCTCATAAACGGTCTCAACGCAACCATCGCCGCGATCGATAATTTTGACTTCTCTGACCTCCAGAGCGAGCTGAACTCGACCCTTGCTCTCTTCGACTCACTTCCCGATGTGCAGCCCATCGTTGACACTATTAACCACGTCATCGCGCTGCAATCTCAGATCCCATGCATATTTGAAATCGCCGATGTGCCGCAAACGATCAACGACCGTCTCGTCGAACTTCCTGCCAGTCTTTTGAATGCTACGAGCGAGCTCCAGACGCTGAATCAGACCTTTTACGATGCAACCTCCGAGCTCCCAACCCTCCTCGATGATATCGACACCTTTTCTGCGAGCTTCAACGGCACCGGCCAGGCAATCAACGACGAGTTCGACGCCCAGCTCGCCGTCGTTCTCGATAAACTCAACGCAACCCGCGCTGCCATCGTCACTTTGCGGGACGAGGTGACTGCTATGGATGATCCCATCATCGACGTTAGTGGTGCCCTGACGACGGTTGATACGCTCAGAAACAGCATCACCAATGGCAATCTCCGTCCTAGTGCAGATACTAACAGCTCGCTCGACAATGCCACGGATGCGCGAAGCACGCTTATCACCAGCATTGACACTCTTGATGGGACTACTTTTCCGGCAGACGTTGAGGCCGTTCGGACCACCGACCCAGAGACTTCGTGGAATTGCAATGATGTGTCAGGTTCTACCTGCTACAACTATGGGAGCACCGGGTACGACGACGCTGCGTGTGCCTCGGAATATCTTTGTGCCTATCCTTACAAATATTGGTCTGACCTGAGCGACGCTCTCAATACCTTTGTCGCTGGATTCAACGGTATTAACCCGGGCTTGGACGATATGAAAACCCAAGTTGAAAATGCGCAGGGAAACGTTTCGGGCATCGATCTTAGCTGTTGCAATGACTTTTCAGAGATTGAAACAGCCGCAACCGAGCTGAGCGACTCTTCCGCTGCGATCTCTAATGCGACGAGCAGCACGGATGATCTCGAAGCCGAAATCGAGGGTCTCCGCGATGAATTTTCCGAGCTTTTGTCGAGCAAGACCAACTTTGAGAACATCATTAGTGACGTTGAGACCACAATCGATGACATCAACAACACCATCACAAGTTTTGGCGATAGCGGCATCGAGGAAATCTTCGATATGGAGCTGAATGTGTATGAACTTCTCACCGTCAATCTCGGTGGTATCTTGCAAGAAATCAGCACGGCGCGGCTCGACGCGATCGCAGCCGGCCCAACCGGAGTGGAAGATCTCGTCATGCACGTTGCAGAGCAGCTCGACCTCGCCATCGCGGCAGTCGAGCCTTCGCAAGCTGTTCTGGCAAGCGAAGCGGCTTCCATCATGAACTATGTTCGGGCGCTTGATACGTCGCGAGATGTGGACGGTGCGCTACGCGAGGTTGGCTCCATCTACTACCTCGCGCAAACTGCTATTGCCGCTCAGGACGACTCATCCATTGCAGTAGAGTCTGCCGCCTTTTTCGAGTCTTATGATACGCCCTCCGTCTATGGACCAATCACTGGCAGTGGAATCGGGACGTACCCTGGCGACGTCATGTGCGTCACTGATGAGTGCATCCGGAACACTATCGATTATTACAACAACAACAAACTCAGTGACGTTGTTCCTTCGGAGTTTTCCGAGGCGGTGCCCATCCCTCTCGGCGTCTCTCGACACACCATTACTGCAGTTCCGGCGATTCTGCCTGCGATCTTGCTCGTCATGACCATCTGTATCTGCTTCTGGCCATCATGTGGTAACTGGCTTGGGTGCTGTTCGGTCTGCATTGCGCCCTGGCTCTTTGCCATCTTTGGCGCGATCATTTTTCCCAACCTTATCGTTGTTGCGGACGTATGTGCCAGCGCTGAGTCCGTCGGCAAAACAGTCATGACTGAGCTCCAGCCCTACCTTTGTGAGCAAATCAATGGCACCATCACAGCGGGCGGCTTCTGCGAAGTCTACATGGACGTGCCCCCAGTTGCCAAGACCGTGGAGCTCGACCTCCCACAGCTCGTCCTTTCGCTCCTCGACGATTGCTCGGGATCCTCTCTCGCCAACGTTGAGGGTGCCGAGGCCGCCGAGCCTGTCGCTGCGCTTTACGCTAGCTTCGGTCTCGAGGCTGGCATCATCGTCCAGAATCAGCTTGCCAACCTTCTCGATGATATTCTGCCTGGTATGGGCGTTGTCCTTCGTGCCGATCTCCGTGATGACGTTGAGGCGAGCGGCGCGGATCTTCAGAACGACGTGACGAACTTTGCAGATAACCTCGAGGGAGTTCTCGGCTGCGATGACTTCAGCGCCGCATACTTGGGCTTCAAGGAAACCTTTTGCTGTGAGTTTGGCCAAGCGTTCTATTGGTCCTTTGCGGGTTGGTACTTGTTGGCCTTTTGCATGCTACTTCTGGGCTTTCCGGTGGGCTGCTGTGCGGCAAGGCGCTTGCACAATCTCAAGCACAGCCGCGACGAGCTTCGCGGATTTTACCGGGATGGTTCTCAGGCGCTTGCGGACTCCCGTGTTGGTACTGCTGTGGCGAACTCGAGGGTCGGTTCCGCGGTTGCAAACACGCGCCTCGGCCGCGCCGTGTTTATTGCGAGCCCTCAAAAGGAGTCCGAGGCGGGGGCGTCCGTCGCTCCCTACGCAACGGTGTACGAGGAGGGCGATCCCGAGGCCCGCCCGGGCGAGAGCAAGCCGAAAACCTCTCGCTGGGACAAGGCCAAGAACATGATGAACCGCGCCAAGACCGCGGTGCGTCGCCCAGGTCGTTCCGGCGAATCGGACCAGGGCATCGCTCCCTCCGAGTCTGTGACCGGAATGGCAAGCAAGGACGACGAGTAAGCCGGAAACAGTATGCACCTCTTTTGAGGCCAGTTTCTCGCTCGTTCGCTCGCTCGCTTGTTTGCTCCCAAGAACAAGAACAGGAACAAGCTAGCTGTCTGTCTAGCTACCTGGCTGGATGGATATATGGCTGGCCGTCGCACTATCAGCGAGTCGTTCGATGTTGCATGTGTGTGTGATTGTGTGACAAGAGCAGAGCGTGCGATGAACGCTAGGGTTTTGGTTTGCAGTGAATCGTCTAAAACTTGTTCCCTTTTTTCTTGTTCTTCTGATTATTTATGCGTTTGTGTCCCTACAAAGAGGGCGTCTTGTCTCGCCTTGAGGTCCTGAATGCGCTGCATGATCGCGTAAAGCTCCGTGGCGGTTGATCCCCCCTTTTCTTCTTGTGCTACCTTGATTGAGTCCTCTGTCCTAGTGTTGACGTTTTCAAGACGCACAGTGTCTCTGACAAAGGTTTCCAGCAGACTCTCGGTCTGTACGTCGCTCTTGCTGCAACGTGGCTTTGCTCCAGATCCCTTCGAACGTTCGTAGGGAAGATGTGCGAGATTCGGCCCAGATAAGATCCGTGCCGTCTGGCGTGCTTTTTCCCGTGCGAGCCGTGGCAACTTCTTGAGCAAGCCGCGGCCAAGATGAGGGCTCGACGTCGCACCAGATCGATTCAAAGCAAGCTTCTCGTACACAGCACCGAGCTGCAGTGGACTGGCACCAGTGTCTTCGAGACGCAGGCAGCTCAACGCCCCATTGTAGCGAAGGGCCCGAGTCAGTGTAGTGAGTCCTTCTTGTGTGAGGACAATGCTCGAGAGGTCCAACTGCTGAAGTGTAGTGTTCCAAATGAGCGATTCTGCCAGAGCAAGTACTCCAGTTATGTCGTGTCCGTCCTCCGTGATGGCATTTCCGGCAAGATCAAGATCCGTCAGATGCCCAGGACACCTCAGCGCGTCAGCGAGACGCTTGAAACCGCGAACACCAAGTCCGCATTCAGCCATTTGAAGTTTTCGAATATTGCACTCAGGCTTGGCGAGCCAGCTGGCCACCGTCGTAGCGCCATCGTCTCCGATACTTGGATTATGAGAAAGCTCAATCTCTTCAAAACCGCGGGTCCCCACAACAGACTCGAGACAAACAAGGTCTGCACCGCAAATACCACCTCTGGAGAGGTCTAGGGTGCGGAGATATTTCTTCTCCTTTGTATGTGCTGCCAGTACCCCTAAGAGAGCTTGAACGGTCTCAAGAGAAGAGTCGGAATGCAGTACGCTCACCGCAAGTGGAAGAAGCGCCTTGGCTGCAGCTGCATAAAATGGTGACTCAAGACTGCAATCTTCGTCTCCAATGGCTTGCTCGAGCGCTGCCACAAGAATCGCAATGTGTGAGCGTACAAACTCGCGGTTCACCCTCTGTGCTGCGGTGAAAGCTACAACGAGATTAAGTCCCAGTCCAGGGACGCGATCAATTTGCGGAGAAATCGTTGAAAGTAAGTTTGCTCTGGTCTCTGTTCCGAACGTGGGAGACCAAGCCAGGAGCGCAAGCTCCGCTGCTTTTGCATTTGCATCTTGAGCAAGTAAATCTGCAAATTTTGCACTTCCTGTGCTTGCGATTGCCGCTAAAATGCTCGCGCTGTTCTTGTCCATGTGTTGCGCGAGGCTCTCCATTCCCACATCATGCAATACCGCGGCTTCAAGGGCTCTTGTGCGTGGCCAAGCTGGGACCCGATGCATCGAATCAAGAAATCGGCCCCAGCATACGCTCTGTGAAACAGCCGTCGCTTGAGCTGGGGATTGTACTGTGTTCCACAAGAGTGCGCTGCACGTGCCGTAGAACCACAGGTTAGATGGCATCTGACTCATACTGCACATTGCAAGGTGCTGCTCATCGCCAAGAATGCGCTCGTTCTTGCGCCGACAACGTGCGATACGCTCGAGAAGCGAAACCGATGCCAGGACGAGTGGTGAGCGTTCTTCCTCGTCCTGACCACTTTGGGCCAGACGAACAAGAGCGTCAGTGAGTCCCACGTCCAGAGATGAATACAGGGGTGCGTTTACTGACGTGACGAGGCCGTGTATGATTACGAGCGCGCCAAGGCGAATGCCTGGGGCTGTAGACTGACCAGCCACCAATCCTTGGAGTGCTGCCAAGTGCGCCTGGGCCTCGCGTTCTTTCTTTTCGCGGCGTAGCTGGGCGTGGTCCGAGACAAATCTTGCAAGCCACCCGAGCTGGGCTTCTCTGGAAGTTGGCAACTCACAGAATGGAAGCGAAGTGCTTTCGCATCCGTTGCTGACCCCGAGCTGCAAAAGAGAGGCGCTTTCAGTGTTGCCTGTGAGAACTGAGAGCTCTCGGTGCGACACGCGCTTGACAAAAGCACGAAGTGCTGCGCCTGTCGAGGTCTCTGCCTCAATCTCGTAAGGCTGATGGTGCGCGAGTCTTGTCCTGTGGCCAAGGTCCCAATCCCATGAAACCTCGGGAGGCGTCCATTCTGTCTTGAAAAAATGCTTCAGAACTGCACATTGGCTCTCTCCATAGCCCTCGCTCCAACAATCCATTGCCAAAATGTACACCATGTGGTGGAGACGTTTCGAAGGGAGCTCATTAATTTGATCTCCTGCCCTTTCGAGGAGCGCGAGGGTGCGGGTTTTGCTCGCCTCGCAATCTCCAACGGAGCGAGCAACAAGTTCCCACATAAGATCGCCCATGTGAAACTCTGCAAAATTTTCAAGTACAATTTGCTCGGCTCTTTCACGTAGGCGTTCCTCGGAAGCCCCCACCAGTACCATGCCAGGATGACTTCCCGTGATGGTCCATTCCAGCTTTGAGGGAGGAATATCGGCCACGTGTACAGGTCTGCCCAAATAACGCTGGAAAGACACGGCGCGTAGCGTTCTGGGCTCGCCACGCTGTCGAAAGCGAACCACCGTTTCTTGTTCTCCGGACGTTTCAGACACCATCTCAGACTCGTGATCTGACGCTTCTTCGTCGCTCGAAAGGTCCGCGAATTGATCGGCGAAAGACGTGGAGTTCGCGCTGGGCCTTGCATCCGACACGCTCTCCGTGACGTTATGCTCGCGCACGAGTTCTAACATGCGGTCGAATCGATCGAGCAAGTCCTCGCACGTCCGGCTCAAGCTCGAAGGTTGAGGTCCCGCTTGGCTGCGAGCCTGAGAGCTTAGGGCTGTCAGCTCAACGCTTGGAACTGCGACCGCAAAGGATGACGTAGGGTCCGGAGATCGCAGAGCAGGAAGGCCCTCGGCTTCTTCATCATCCTCGAGGCTACTGGGCTCGCCTTCATCGCTTTGGTCGTCTGTTGCCACAATGCAGACACTCGGGCAAGGCTGTTTGCGCGGCGGAGCAAGATCAAGCTGCAAGAGGGTGTTTTGGACGAGATTAAAAAAGCCTCCGGCGGAAAGAGACTTGCAAAACTGCTCGAGGGCCTCTGCGGACGCCCGCTCTCGAAAGGTTACCACGGCGAGACTCAAAGCTGCGGCGCGCCCTGCATCAGAAGCGTCTGGACTGATTGCGCGTGAGAGCCATTTCTGCATCCACTGACTTGCTGTAGGGATGGCCAGAAACGCTTTCATCGAGAGGGTACAACGATGGAAAAGCAAGCTCCAACATGCAGATCCGCTTCCATTGGCTTGCGCGGAAAGAAGCCACTCAATGACGACCGGGATACCCCGGTCCACAGAGAGAGCTGTCAGCCATTCTGGCACGCAGTCAAGCCAAGTCAACGCACGAGACAAGCTCGCGTCACTTCCTTCAGCTGCGAGGCCTCGCACAATACTTTCCGCAAAGTGCTCAAAACCGGATTCCCCTCTGCCGATTCCACTTTCAAGAAGCGCCGAGCAGAGTGCGGTTGTCGAAACTCTTGAATCTGAGCCCGCTACGCGCTGTAAGAGCTGCAGACTGACTTTCGCGAGCAATCTTCGTTTCGTAAGAGAACTGGGGTCTTTTGATCCGCGCACAGCGCTCGTTATCTCGCCGAGGAGTTGCGCAGAAGGTTTCGTGACACCAGCAAGCCTAACGATGAATTCCGTGTTTGCGTCCAACATATCGTGCAGTTCTACATGGTCGAAATTGACGTACGGCGAGGCGATCAGACGCGCAACAACACAAAGAGCTTCGTCGCTGATGGAAGAAGGCGATTCACCAGATACATTTCGAAGGATCCATTCAAGAAGCAAGGCTGTTGCTCTGACGCAAAACTTTGCCCTGAATGGCAAGATGTCGCGCAGTTTGGCCTCGGGAGCTACATCCGTAAAGTGCGGCCAAAACTTCTCCAGCGCGGCCATCCCGGTCTGCTCGAAGGGCGTGGAGAGGGTCAATGTGCGTAGTTCTGCGAGGATTGAGTCCATGGCCCCTGTCGAATCACCAAGCTCGCGCAATTTGGAGAGCGCTTGGTTAGAAACGCTCGTCTCTTCTTCTTTGCTTGCTCTTTGATTGCTAGATGAGGGCGTACGGCTTTCTCGCAGGCCGTCATCCTGAACGAGTTGCTCCATGCTTTCGTGCTGACAATAACTCTGAGCTCTTCGATGCCCGCGCACGGATGAAACTAGATGCAAACAATGCGACTCTGTTCGCGACTTAGCAGCAGGGCACTCGCTGTTTGGGCAAATACGTGTGTCTGCTGCTTGATTGATCGGCCCAACAACAAGAGCAACCAGCTGCGCGAGGCCTGTCGTATTCCCCTTCCCCTCCTTTTCCCTCTTCTTCGCTGAAGCTTGGCCCGAAAAGTATCCTTTTGCACGATGCTACTGCGCTGTAAATTGGCCAATCGAGCATGTTGCTGTCTCGCAAACAAGGAGATAAATCAAGCAACTTGATTGGATCGACAGTCCGAGTCCGAGTCCGAGTCGTTTGTGTCATCAACGGCCATATTTTTTCGAAGGGGAACACGGGGAACGACATCGGCATACATTGAGATATCCCTGGCACAACAACAACGTAGCGTGCGCCAAGTTTCTCTTCAAAATGCAGATAACGCCAGACAACGTGGTGGACGATGAAGTCTCGCATGTTGCGCTCCTCGATGTGGAGTGCACGATGCAGTTTATGATGGAAAAGGGCATTACGACCGCCACGTTTGTCTGTCCTGGCACGATCACGAAAAGCTTCGAAGAGCTGGAAAGCATCGTCCGCGCACGCATCCAAGCAATTTGTGAAGTAAGCCCATGGATTACAGCGCGACTTGTGAAGAATAAAAAATTGCACAAGAATGTTCTCATGAAATTCTCGACGCGTCCAACAGTTGACGATCTTGACGCTGTCTTCCAATCGGTAAAAATAGACTGCCCTCTCGCACGCCTTTCCAGAACAGACGGCCTGGAGACAATTCTTAAAACCGTCGCAAAGTCCTCGGCGGTGGTGGCAAGTGGGTCAAGTCTGATTGGAAAAGACGGCCGCGTCTGCAAATTCACACTTATCAAGTCATCGGAAACCGACGACGCTGAGGATGGATTCCGCGCGATGCTCATTGCCTCGCTCTCACATGCAGTTGCTGATGGATACACGTACTACCAGCTATTCTCCCAGATATCCTTGGAGCGCGAGATAGTCCCACTTAGTCCAATACGGAAAGAGATTGACGCTGCTCTTTGCCGCAATGGTGCAGGAAGCGTAGAGTATGACTGGCAGTTCAAGCCCTCGCTGCTGATCAACATAGTCGGGTCTGCGATCCGCGGCGTCAACGTGCAGCCATTTGCGCGCCTCATCGACACAGAGAAGTTGGCTGCGGCCAAGTCTGCGGTGATGAGCGCAAGCATTCCGGATGGCCAAACCAGTTCTTCGGCAGCAAAGTATGTCTCTACCAACGATATACTCACGTCGGCTTTTGGAAGAGCAACGGCATCGCGCATCCTCTTGATGGCAATTAATTGGCGGGGCCGCCTCGGCTCTCTCACGCCGCAGGACGCAGGCAATTACGAGTCGGCCGTTCTTTTTGATCCTGAAAGTTACAGCGATCCGCGTCACATTCGGTCGGCCCTACAATGCGAGCCCGTTGTTCGACTATCGGACAGACCTTTGCCAGGATGCTGCGAGGCTATGCAGTGCAGATTTTCCATGATCACGAGTTGGGTATTCCCGAGCTATTCTGGCGAGTTGGAGTTGTCTCCCGGATCTCGTGTGCTTCTTCACCTGCCCATTTATCTTCCCAGCGAAGCTTTGTTCAACGTGGGGGTGATCTTTCGGCCTCGCAAGAATGAACTGGCGATTCTGTGCTTTGCAAGTCGCGGCTTGACAGCCGCGTCGTTGGAAACTGCAGGTGCACCGCTTGGCGACCCTGTCATCCCCTTTAAAGATGTGTCTTGAGGTGACTCAATTACGCTGTTGTGAAATCGGAACGGTCTCTCTGGTAGTGTGAAGACGGTGCACCTAATCTCAAATTTCACCCAGCAAAAGATATCAACAGATGACGAAAGCAATACCTCACACCAACGCCCAAACGCGTGCGCACGTTGTCTCGAAAATCAACTCGTCGAATTTTTCAATTTCTCTTTTGAGGTTGTAAATTGAAAAGTTGACGCGATGACGAAAACTCGTGATGAATTTAATCAGGAAACGATGAGGAGAAGGAACTGAAGAAAAGATGGAGAAGAAGAAGAAGAAGAAGAAGAAGAAGAAAAAGAAGAAGAAAAAGAGAAAAATAGCATGAAGACGAGCAGGACTGCCGAAGGTGAAGAAATCTACTTTTGGGTAAGTGAAATGGTCGGAAAGGGGTCGGGGCTTTGGCTGGTACTTTTTCAAAGATCACTACTGCATCTCGCCGGCCTTGAGGACGTCAATCATGTCGTAAAGCTTCTTGTCTGCACCCTCGTTGATGCGCGCTGCGAGGAAGTTGACCGCATCCACAACGCCCTCCGCGTAGGTACGGCGGCCGCAGACGTTGTGCTTGAACTCAAACACGACAGAGCCGTCTCCACTCTTGAGTGTGTACGTGTGCCACGCATGACCTCCAAGGGCCTCAGCGGGGACGCCAAAAGCCTGCTGGGCCTCAGACTCGCGTAGCTTCTTGATATCCTCCACGTCGAAGGGATCGCCACCCTTGAGCTTGTTCAGGTACTCGACCATGGCTTTGGCCGTACCAGAAGTGTCGGCCTTGCCGCTCTGATGTGACTCGGTGATCTCGAGTCCGTAGCCGCCAAAGGCGCCAGGGTACGTCGAGGCCATAGTGTCCATCATGGCCTGGAAAGCCACAATCTGCTTGCACATGTTGGGCGCAATAAGCGCAAAAAGACCATTGTCCGCGACGACCTTTTGCAAGGCTTCGCGGTCGCCGCCGGTCGTGCCCATGACAAAGGGAAGTCCCAACTTGACGTACAGCTCTGCGTTGCGGTTCACGGCAGAGGGATGGGTAAAGTCGATTGCGACGACGATCTTGCCCTCGCTACGGCCCTTCTCCAGCGCTTCCTTAAGCTGCGTCTCTGCCTCGGAGCCGGGGCCCACAAGGTTTACCGTCACTGTGTCATGAAGAAAAGGTATGAATGTTAGCGTATGAAATTCTTTTCCTTGTTTCACTCATTTGCGCCAGCCGGCCAGCCAGCCGGCCAGCCAGCCAGCCAGTCCGCGGATGATTCTGTGGTTGAAACACTCTGGATTGGAGAGAAATAAAAAAAAGCCAACCTACCTGATCCGCCATCGTCCTTCTCCACGGTGACGTCCTTTGGCATGTTCGCGCCTGTGAGGGCCACATCCGCCACTTCAAGGCCGCGGCGCAGACACGCTTGGGCAATCTGCGATGGCAGATCCGGAAAAACACGAATAACATCGCCACATGAAAAAGAGAAGTCAATTCGTACGCCATCACATAACGAACACTGTGTCAGTCGTGCGTATTCTTCTCCTCGCTTCGCCCTCACATCGCATCGCATCGCATCGAGCTCTGCTCCCCTTGCTTCCTTGCTTCCTGCCTTCGTCTCTGCCCCTCTTCACATCGCATCTCTCTGCTCGGACTTACCTCCTTGCCCATGTTGCCGGGCAGGCCGTTCACGACGGCCAGCACGGACGACTTCATCTTCTTCGGCGCCGACATCGCTCTCCCCGCTCCGCGTCTGCGCGCTCGCTCGCTCGCTCGCTCGCTGCTGCTGGACCTGGCCGCTCTGCCCAATCTCGATCTGCTGCTCGTGCTCGCCGCCCGCGTTCTGCGGCTCCGGCGAGCCCCCGCGGGGGGGCTCTTCCGGAGTCCCGCGGGCCCGGCGGCCGCGCTCCCGCCTTGTCCCGCGGGCCCGCTCGCGCCGCGGGCTGCGAAACGCGCGGCGTAGCCCCCGCGCGGCGAAGTGCGGCAAACGGCGGCGCAAGTGCGCTAAAGGCGGGAAGCCCACTTGCGCGGGCGGCCGAGGTCGACTTGCTTGCGCGGCCGGGTCGAAGAGGAGATGAGTTGGAGCGCGCGGCAGAAGCCTCTCGACGCGACGCGAGTCCGCGACGAGGCCGCGACGAGCCCGCGGCGCGAGAGCGAGCGCAGCGCGGGCGCGCGGAGAGAGAGAGAGAGAAAGGGACCCGCGGACGAGGCGCGCCTGCAGTCGGGAGCCGCCATGCCCGGCGCGGCGAGCGCCGTCGTGTGGGTCGGCGTGCTGCTCGTGTGCCACGCGGCATTCTCTGCCGTGCACTGTACGTTTGGAGCTGGAGCTGCGGCGCGTGCGGCGGACGGGCGAGGATGAGCGGCTGGGTCGCGCAAGCAAGCAAGCAAGCAAGCAAGCAGGCAAGCAAGCGAGCACGCGTGTGGGCGAGCCTCCCCGTGAAGGTTTAAAGGATGGAATGGAACGACTTACGGTTTATGATGAATTTTGACGATGCGAAGATAAGGACCTGAACGCGCTTGCGGGCATCGAGCTTGCGGCCGACGAGCTTATTCCGGCCGACGTCATTCTTGAGACATTGCTCGGTGTCGTCGTTGCCACGGTGGGCGCCATGCTCAACGCCGGCAAGATGTTGCCCATCGATGGCTCTGTCACCTTCAACAAGGTTCGCGTTGAATCGTGGTGGGACTCTCCCAATTTTAGGATCCACAACCATCGCGCCCAGTGGCTGAAAGAGAGAATGTCCAAGTGATCGAGCACAAACAAGAGTGAATTGTACGTGTAGCGGCGTTTGTTTGTTTAGATACCAGCTACGCAATGTTGATTCCCTTTCCTTTATCTGTGCAAAGATGATGAATAGTGTGCCTCGAGCACTTTGAGGGAGCGCGCGACGTCGTCTTCCAGGGCGGCGACCTTGATGTCTGCTATTTCTTCTTCTTGGCGGAATTTTTCGTTTTGTTCTTCTACAATGCGATTGAGACCTTCGAGGTTGGAAGTCAGAACCGCGAGCTTGAGCTCTGTGATCATCTTTAGCAGCCCTTGCGTTTCGTTGACCTGCGACGTTCATTCGTTGATTCGTTCGTTTGTTTTTCGCCCACAACACCCAACGATACTCTGGTCAGCACTCAATCGCTTGCAAGTTTCCTCCCCGGGGTGGTACCTTCGCCACGCCAATAAGTGACCTACCACGGATGCTGCATTTGTGGTGAGCTGCAAGCGCTCTCGTTCTGCAGTCTCGCGCCCTGTAACCTGTATTATTGCACGTCAGATATTCATTTCGAGTGCCGTGTCAGCCACCATCCGTAACAACCTTGACGTCGCTGCTTGTCACCTCAGCGCCACACGTACTTTGGCACTAGCAAGGATACGAAGGAAACTTTCGAGGATGGTATCAAGAGAGTCCTTGAGTTTCTGCGCAAACGCCTGCTGCGGCGAGAATCCGCTGTCGGCCATCGCCCTCGCCGCCGCTCGCTCGGTCCCGACGCCCTCGCGCTGCGTTGCGGGCCCGGGTGGACACAGCCAAGAGTGGCCAGCTTGCGGGCGAGCCGAGCTGGTGCTACAGTTTCCGATCTGCCTGGCTCCTTGCGGCGGTCGTGCTGCTGCCACGTCCGTCTCGTGAGGGCGGCCCTTGCGCGAGGGAGGGAGAAGACGGTGAACGGGGCAAAGGGGCGCAGGGAGCGACGTTCTCCTCTCCGGCACATTCGCCAGGTCGAGGCGGACTTCAGGCGTGTCGAGGCTAATCAAGTCGAGTCGAGTCGAGTCGAGTCGCCTTGGGCAGGGCCTTGCTGCGTGCCTTCGCCGCGCTGGTACTTGCACAATACCATGCACGGGTTCTTACTACGGCTCGCATTGAGCGCGCTAGCTCTTGCACTCGTGCCTCAAGCTGCTGCTACTGCTGCTGCTGCTGCTGCTGCTACTGCTACTTGGACGAATGAAAGACCACAACACTTGGGCTCAGCAGCAGCGACAAGAACATTCACATCAACAATGATGAGGTCGCTCGTCTCAAGTCTTGAGACCGACTCGGATATTGCCAATCTTGACTTTGTCACGGACGATGTGCATGGAAACGAGGAAAAGGAGGAGGAGGAGGAAGAAGAAGAAGGAGTAGAGGATGGAGCTCAAGCTGCAAAGATCGACGATCCTCCTCAGCAGCCGCCCCCTGCACAAAGTTCTTCCCGCAAACAGGATGAACATGAGCAGATCCACCTTGCAGGTGCCGAAGACAACAATGTCAAACATGATAAACCAACGTTCACCACTGCAGACTCCGACTTGGCTGAAGATACGACACCTGATCAGGATGATCCAGCTGTAAGCTCAGAGGTTGCTGCGTCGGAATCGCCAATGAAAAGTCGAGGACCAAAGTCGAAAGCAACCGCTCTGGGCTTGCATGCCCACGAGGACGATGCGGAATACTTTTACACCAACGAAAAGGGACATCCAAACCAAGCCAAGCAGGACAGGGAAGCAAAAGATTCAATTCTAACCATTGCAGACCACCTTCGCGCCTCAATCTCTGCCGATGAAACCGCTCCGCATCATGAAATTCTCAAAGCTCATCACCCCAAACAACCTGTGAGCGTGGGCGACGACCTTCTTTGGATGTCTGAGGCGCCCGGGACCAGCTCGATCATCTTGTTTGTCTTAGTAGGTTGCATTGCTTTCGCCTTTCAGCGTAGCGCGCGGCTACGATTTGCCGCTTCACGCATCTTGGCGTGGGCGCGACGCCGATTAACCTTTGTCGCGCCAAGACTTGCGGCGCGCATACGTGGACTGGTCCCCGCATCTCTAAGCTCGAGCAAGCGCTCGTCAGGGCGCCACACCGTCTCGGACTCTGCCGGAGCCAGCGGGACTGCGAATCCCTTTGCACTGCCACGTGCTAAACTCAGCGACTTGCAGGATCACGTGAGCGCTCTTGCCTCGAGTGTGACAAAGAAGGCTGTAAAGTCAGAAGATGCACGCAAACACACTGAGATGCAAAGTCTCGCCCGTGCCGGCGCTCTCAAGCCTCAGCGTCGCGACGTTCCGTCGGGCTTTCGCTCCGTGATCAGTGATGAAGCAATGGAGTCTCTATTGGGTCATCTTCCCGAACGACTTACAGCAATGAACTGGTCATTGCTCTACGCGAGCGAGGTCCACGGATACAATCTGACGACTGCCTACCAGAAAGCGCAGGGTCACGGGCCTTTTCTCGTTGTTGTCATGGACATGAACCGCTACGTTTTTGGCGCTTTCAGCAATGAGGCGCTCGCGTGCGGGCCACGCCAGTACTACGGGACGGGGGAATCGTTTATTTTTCAACTCGAGCCTGCTTTCCGTTGCCATCACTGGAGTGGCGGGAATAGCCAGTTTGTTTTATCTACAAAAGACATGCTCGCCTTTGGCGGCGGAGGCCACTTTGCGCTCTTCTTAGACGCTATGTTTGAGCAGGGCTCAAGCGAAGCAGGTTCGACAACATTCGAGCCATACGAAGGTCTTGCGAGCAACCCTCGCTTCAAGTGCTGTGCTGTGGAAATCTGGGGATTCACTTCGCCCATGCTTTCTTCTCCGAAGCGCCGCGCAAGACCATTTCCGACTTTTCGGTAAATGTATACAGCTGTTTTCTTTATTTTTGGTGTGCCGTTTCTTGATTTCTGTTTTGGAGAATCAGCCTCTCCATGCCAGTACACGTGTGATTCTGTTCATTTGAAGAATGTGCTATTTCATCGACATTGGGCCAAGGTGAATTCATAATTCATTGAGAGTAAGGGTTAGAATTACAATTACATCTTTACGCGTTCAGGCCAAAAGGTTTGGTCCATTTCCGAAAAAGAAACACAAGAAGGAAGACGATGACGACGACGGCAATGATGCAGTCCCGGTGCACGACTGAATTTTCAAAATCGTTCAGACCGTTCGCGTCGCTGATCCAAGCCTGGAGGGGGGGAGTCAAGGCCGTGAGGAAGACGCAGCCCGTGAAGCGCGCGCACGCTCGGACGCGGACCTTCGCACAGCTTCAGGCGCCGCAATGCTCACACCACGATGACGCGGAAGCGGCGGACCTAGACGACTCGAGCTGCTGCTGCTTCCGTCAGCAGCATTGCCACGCGTGTTGTTCGCTGCGAGCTGCAAACTCATCTTCTCAAGCATCTTGGGATGCGTCATACTCAGCTCTGCGCGCGAAGGTGCCTCATCGTACACTGTGACATTGATCAGATACAATGTGCAAATGCTGAACCAGACGAAAAGGGGCGTGAATACCTCCATCCACGTGAGCGGCTCACCCGCGGCGTCAAACTTGATGACCAGCAAGACTTGGAAAGCGACGAGCGGCGCAAAGATCACCAACATGACAACGACGACAAGAAGACTGTCAGAGATGTCTTTGCGTGTGTACAGACTCTGTGCAAGAGTGACAAAGAGAAAAATAAGGAGCTCGCCTTCGAAAACCCAAAGCGGAATGAGCACCACAGCAATGGAGACGGAGACATAGCGATCCAGGTACAATGGAAGCGCAATGGCAAAAACTGTCACGGGAAGCCACACAGAAAACATGAGCACCAAGTAAGGCGTCTTGAAATCATCCATGTCTTCGTGCGCGCCACACCATCGCAAAACCGGGCTTAGTGCGAAAATGAGCAACATGATCCAAAAGGGCGAAAAGATGGCCATCCAAGGCCACGTCGTTGACGCTTCCACTCGCATGCCAATAAAAATCACAAAAAGTACCAGGCTCACATAAAGTACAACCCCGCTACACATTGCAACTGGATCTTCCCGAAAAACCTTGTGCATCCAAAATTGGATGAAACCCCGATAGTTCGGATACATGCCATAAAATAAAGAGTCCGACTTGGATGACCTGAAATACAAGACCGCGCCCATACAGATTCCCACCGCAAAAAGACCAAAGAGGAAAAACAGAGGCGTCATGATCACCCAGATGCTCCCGTCGAGACGGCCGTCCATGCTCAACGCCACCAAAATGAAGAGCAGCAATGGGCAAATTCCAATCATGGGGGTTGTGAGATCCCAAGATATGGCCCGAATGCGTCGCTCCGTACGCGCTCGGAACGCAGATATCTCTCGAATTTCCTCGTTGATAATCACCTCCATGGCTGCAAGTCGAACACGCTCTTCGTAGTCGTATATCTGTTGCAAATATACCGCCTTCTCACGGCAAGGGGCAAAACGCCCAGGGGTTGCTTGCGCGTCGGCCTCGTTAACCGTAGCTCGGTCTGTGTCGGGCGCTGGAGTCGCTGCGGCAGATGATGAGGATCTTCGAAGACTTTGCGCCCAAGTAGGCCGAACGACGGGCGAACCACCAAAGGGTCTCGACCACGATGGCCAAGACGGAGTCGCCGCTGGAGATGATGTGGTCGTCACAATCTGACTTTGGCCCTGAGGCTGACTCTGCTGGCTCGACGTCGATGAGATTGGAGGCAAGTCGGATGTGCTATCACTTTCCAAATCAGCCGAGGACGTCAGCAGTGCGCCTGAACCAAAGCCGCGCTCGAGATCAAGATCTGGTCCATTTCGAGGGCCAGCAGTACTGAAAGGAATTAGCGAATGGGGCATGGGAAAGTCTTGCATGGCCCCAGAGGACAGGCGCGGGCCCGAAAAGTCGAGAAATAAGAGACGACGCCAAAGCCGGGGATCGTCCGAGGCCCTTTGGAGCGATGAGCAGGTCATGGATATTGAAAGAAGGTCGCGTGCTTCGAGAAAGACAAGAAGCTTGACAACGAGTACTTGTTGCGGCACTTCGACAAGTCGGCTTACGAGAGACTTACTTGTGTCCCCCTTTCGCGCACGTTTCGAGCGCGCGCGGCGTCCATGCCATCGTTTGCTTCCCAATGCACCTTCCGAGCTTGCGTCTCCACCTTCGCCCTCCCCAGTCGCGGAGGCTTTCTCCCCAGAGCCTGATTGTTTGCGCTCTAGACTTTGCTGTGAAGGGGGTGCTGCTGGAGGAGGACGCGCCGCAGACGCAAGCTTTGCACTCACCACGCTACTGCGTCTGCTGCCAATGTAGCTGCTGTCGATTCCAAATGGAGTATCGTTGCCCATGGTTGTGTCAGCTGTTGACGAGCCTGATATTGTGTTGGGGCTCTCGTCAAGACGAAGATCGGTCTCTGCATGTTCTCCCGATGGCAAGGGCCCGAGCTCGAGAGCCATAATTTTGTCGTGCCAAGATTGCCAAAAAAAACAAAGAAGCCCTTTCTTCTCCTTCCGTTGCTAACGTTGATCGACGTAGGCGGCCGCAAATGTCAGAGGCGATGCTGGTTGTTCCGCCGCCTTGTCTGCAGGATCTTGATCGTGTGCCGACTGCCAGTAGCCTTGGTTAGGATAAGATAAGAAGATGAGAAGACGAGAGAGAGCCTTTTGGGGGGACCGGCCGCTTCCGCTCTCCCACAAGCCGTGGCGCGCGCGCGCGTCCGCACACGTACGCGCGCGCGCGCGCGCAAAGGTATTTCTCAAGGAGTTCCGGAGCGGCGTGCGAAGCCGGCCTCGTCTGGATCAAGAGGCTCGACAAGGTTCTGAGCGCAGCTGCTCGTTCGCTCGTTCGCTCGCTCGCTTTACGCCTTGGACCAAAAGAAGGAGGGGTGGCAAATGGCCACCGCCTCGCCTCGCTTCGCTTCCCTTCTGGTTGCTCTCGGCGCGCGAGCGAGGGCGCCGTCAGCCAGCGAACGCCAGAAGCTAGCCCGCAAGCGCTGGTCCTAGCCCCTCCTCTCCCGCCCTGCCTCCTTGGCTTGGCCTTCGGCCGGAGCCGCCTCGGCCGCGCGACTGAGGGACGCCGCCGCGGCTACGTAGTCGTTTCGGCTTTGGTACCGGGCCAGGTTGACGATCAAGGTGAAGCGCGTGTCCTGACTACGAGTTCTCTGTGAGCGAACGATCTCTGTGAGCGAACGATCTCTGTGAGCGAACTCTTGGCGAGTCGGCGTCAGGGCTCGCGCGAAGCGTGTTTCTCCTTTTCACATGGGGAGCGCGGCGACGCGCGACCAATGGATCCTTGCTAAATAATAGGCTCGCTTCTGGCGTTCTTGGTGGCGGCCTTTCGACCGGAGTTCACGCGTCGCTCGAACAAACAAGCCTCTTCGTTCAGATTGTTGGCGCGAGAACGACTCGAAGACTCGAGACTCTGTGCGAGGCTTACTGCGTGCCTTGCAACGTCTGCAGCACGCCCAGTGCGCTGTCTTTTTTGCGACAACGTCGGGCAACAACGCAGAAGTTGCGTGCGCTTGCCGCCTACCTTTGCGAGAAGCGAAGGATTCTCGAAGGCAGCCTCAGCCCAGGACGCGGGCCTGTTAGAACTACTGGCTATCCCCAGCTTCAAATCAAGAGGCTGCCGACGGCCCATGCGTGGTTTCGAGGGGCGTTCTGGTGCTCGCGACTTGGTGAAGGCCTTCAAAAATGCCAGGTCTGCTTGCGTTTCTGAGGCGGGCTTTTGATCGTCCGACTTGCATTTCTTCTTCTCGCACTCATCTTCACACGGAGATAGTGCCAAGAGACCTTGCTCAATGGCGTCATACACAGAAGAAGCCTATGCGTGGACGTGTTAGCATATTGCAAGCTTGACTCCAACAATTAATCCTGCACGTACCAATCCAATCTGCTCGGCATCCACGCACATGCGAGGGACACAGGGAGTTAGCGCCAATAACCTACTTCCCATGCCTAAAAATCCCGCATGGCCGAAATTGAAGCGTCAACCTACCTTGCTCAGTCGCCGATAACGTGGAATTTGAGCCACGCGGCATGCTAACTCCAGTTGATCTCGTGTCAGCTGCAGCGACGCAACCCGAATGAAGGCATTTCTTTTGCGGATCGAATCGCACTCCACGTTTGGTATCGAGTAGAGCTGATCGAGTTTCTCCAGAACGTTTTGCTTTCGCTTTTTGAGGGCTTCGGCATCCACTGTGGACACGATTCGTTGCTGCTTTTTCAACTGCGAGCTGATGAGTGATTGCTCTTGTTTCGCCTGCGAGGATGGCGCCCCCAAGCGGGAGCTGGTACTCTTTGACAGGGTCGTCCGGGGGGAGCTCTGCTTTGCCAATTTGGTTGTTGACGCAGACGCAGACGTCGACTTTGCCGCCGCGGGTGTTGACGTGCATAAAGTAGCATCATTTCCATGCAAAGCACCGCTCCTTTGCAGTTCGCACTGCTTCCCGGGCGGTCTTGGCTCCAATTCTGCGCTTGTTACCAGCGGTTGTACGGTATGCGACTGCTCTTTGCAACTTTTTGCCTTTGTTGCAAGCTGCGAGGTTATCTGGTGGTGTGTGCGCTGCGCTTCTCCTTTGGCTGACTTTGACCTCGTAATCATCTTCGCTGATAGCGAAAGCGCAGATTTCTCTTGCGTGACGACGGGCTTCTCCGTTGTTTGCGTTATGCGTGTCTCTTTCGAGGCGACGGAGGTGCTTGCGGAGAATGAAGATTGTTTTTCCTTTGCCCGACATGAAGTTTTGGTGGCGCATGTCGATCGCAATGCGCTTTCAGAATGAGATTGAGGCTGGCTTGTTCCGTTTGTTTGCCGCGCGATGAGCTTTCCGGATCCATGTTTCGCGCCTTCGAAATTCGTGCCGCCTGCATCCGGCAAGTCACTTGACCGCTGCTTCAAATCATCTTTGTGCAGCGGCGTAGACGCAACGTGCGTACAAGAAGGTATTGCACTGTTTCCCTCTTTTTGCTCTGTTGTTGTCGGGCCGTCGACGTGTCCGTCAAGGCGTGGGCATTTCTCTTGGTGTACGGAAGGCAAGGGCCGCGGAATCCGTTCCAGGTCTGCCCAGAGCTCAGGAGACAGAAGATGTGTAGGAGGCGGCGGTGGAACGCAATGCGCATGCTCCGTCGCGGTCGACTCGCAGCGCGACAAGGACGGTTCTTGTGGTGGCGAAGCGTGCGCGTTTGGCGGCACCTTCGCGAGGGAGGAATTACAGAGATGTGATTCTGAGGGCGGTAGCTGACAAGCACGGGCGCTCGATTGACCTGACATTTGTTCATGCGCTGCTTTGCTTGGCTGTGAATCCATTTCGAAACGCGATGCCATGATTCCATTCTTGTTTTGCAACTGGGATGCATCTCTTTTTTGTGTGGCAGTTTCTGATAGCTGTGCTGGCGGGTCTTTGTGCGCATTTCTGGTGTTTGCCTTTGCTACGGAAGAGCTCATTGGCCTCTCGGAACCTTGAGAGAGTGACATGGCTTCCGGACACGAGGAGCGGGGAAATGTATTTTTCGAGAGCCCGCAAATGATGTTTCACAATCCCACCCCCGATACTGTGGACGGCGCAAAAAAAGCTTGAGTGAATGCAGAAGTAGCAGAACCAGCACCACCAGCACTATCAGCACAACCTCCAGCAAGCAACGACGGGGATGTTGGTCGCCTGAGCGACAAGATATCTTTGAAAGGTTTCAAATGACCTTGACGATTTGAATCCAGTACTTGCACTAGAACTATTACTACTATTTGGGCACGTAGAATTTTAAAGGGAAATTTCAAAATATTTAAAATCGGTCTTGTCAATGACGCTGAAGGCAGGGAAAAGCTCTCTGCGCCGTGCTGTTCTTTGCACGCCATGGACGTCGCGACCCGGACGAATTGCAAAAAATATCAAAATCATGCGAGACGAGCAAGTACCAAGTCAGCGAGCGGCGCGTGCGTGCAAAGAGGCGGCGTATGCAAAAGACGGCTGCGATCGTGGCGCGTGAGGATTCATGCGCTCCGTTGCAGAAAATCCTCCTTTCCTGAAAGTTCAAAGTGGGACTTCGGACACCTTCCCGTCAGAAATGGTGATGGCAACGATTCGCGACCTTTTCCGCGCGGAGAGCCGAGCATGGCGACACGGCAAAGAGGCGAACTTTCTTCTCATTGTGTAGAGAAAACTGACGAAACAGAATCGGTCGACTCCGGCCCGCCTCCGTACGCTTTTAGAAGGTTCATCTCACGGCAGCATTTTCACGATGGACTGTTTGAGGATGGCAACTCGCAGACGGAGGCTCGTTTGACATGTGGGGGGATTACCATACCATCTAGGTGGTGGGCCAAATGTACCCGTATACCCGTACTAGGGTAGGAGAGCCGGACGCGTGGAGGTTTTCTTTGTCCTTCCTTTGGATCTGGCGCAGTGTCTATCGTTGCTTTCTGTTAACGTCTGTGTTTCGGAATCGCCTCGTGTCCTGGAGATCATTGCTCGGACCGCTCGTCAGTTGCACGACGTTCCATTTTCCCCTGGTGGCGGAGGTAGGCATCTCCCGCGCCTCCGCGTTCGCGCAAAAATGATGCGCATGCTACGCTATAATTGTAGACCGCCTGCGACGGTTCCCATGGAATCCTCTTGAGCGGGATGGGCCCAGGAGGGGCTTGTGGCGGCGGCTGGGCGCGGCACGGACGCATAGCATAGATGCCCTCTCTCACTGTTCCGTGCATTGCATGCACTTCCAGCACGGCACCGCTGCTGCTCTGCATCCGGGCCCGAATCGTCCTTCCTTCCTCATCCCTTCGCACAGCACAGCACAGCAGCACAGCACAACACAACACAAGCGAGGAAAGAACAAACGTCACGGCGGCCTGACAACCTATGAAGAGTGGTGAGGCCGTGGGCGAGGTGGCTGCTTGGATGCTTCGCTGCCATGCTGCATTTCCTTCCCGGCTCTAGACAGCGCGGCGGTCTGCAGTACACTGCGAGAAAGGTGCCCCCGCCCAACGCGGAGATGTGGTGAGAAAATGACTTGTGGCGGTTTCTATGCAAGCTTCCTTTGCTTGTGGGGTTGGAAGGGGAGGGCGGCCGGGCCTGCTTCGAGGGCGCCGTCGACCGCGATTCTCGAATACTGGTCACGACTCCGGCCATGCCTGCCACAGCCAGCTGCAGCCTCTTTCCGCGACTCCAGCCATGCCTGTCACAGCCAGCTGCAGCCTTTGTCCACGACTAGCCGCGCTCATCGATTTGCCTGAGCAAGACGCATGGCCATCGCACAGCGAGTTCGACGCACGACATGCAGATGCATGCATGCATGCATGCATGCATGCATGCATGCATGCATGCACGCAGCGGGGGTGGTGAATAAATGGAAGCAGGAACGCGACGCGGGTTTCGCGGGATTCGGGCGAGCCTTTCGCTCGCTCGCTCGCGACGGCCTTCCATCGACCGAGTGCGACTGAGCGACGCCCCGACGTTCGAAAGAAGAAGAAGAAGAAGTTCCGTCGACGCGCTCAAGCTCGATTCCGCTTTCGAGTTCGACTTTACCAGGAGCGCCCGATCTCGGCCTCGCTTTCGAGTTCGAGCTGCTGCAGCTGGCTGCTGGCAGTGTCCAAGGGCCTCGGATTTTGTGTGCGTGCATCGCGTGTTTCCCGAAAATAGGGGAGGCCGCGGCCCGCTTCCATCCCGGCTGTCAATCAAATGATCAATCATTAGTATTTGCCTCAATTCGTACCTTCTACTTCGGGGCCGAGGGCGGCCCAAGCTATACCTGGCTGAGCCTGTGGAGGAAGAAGGTTGCCAACGTCTCGAGGCGGCCCGGAAGCGGGCCTTCAACGGCCGGGTTGGCGCGGCGAGCAGGAAGCAGTAGCACGGGGGCCTTCCTGGTTTCACTTGTTTTCGCTTGTTTTCACTTGTTTTCACTTGGAGCCGTGACCTCCGGGGCCGCACCCTCGCGCTGCGGTGCGTTGGCAACGACATCGCGAGGCTGTGGCTTTCTTGCTCTCTTGCGCAAGAGGAAGGAAAGGACGGCGAGACGCGAAGCAGGCATAGGCTGTTTCGTTGGGCCGGCTAGGCGAGGCGAGGCGAGGCGAGCCGAGCATGGAGGCATGGCAGTGGCGGGGCCAGGCCATCCTCGACCGTTACAGCCAAAAATCATGCACAATTAGCTCGGTCTGGACAGTGAGACCCTTCAAGAGTCAAGGCTTGGGTAGCGGCCGGACCCGGACGGGGCCAATTTGGTTTCACATTGCTGCGGAAGTTTCGATCGTGCCGTTGTGTCCCGACAGCAAACGCAGGCCGCGACGCTCAGGCTCGCACGCACTGATACGTCCACGCCCACGCTGAGGAGGTAGCTCAATTTCTGTCCTCTCTGTGCCTCGTAGTTCTCGCAGCGCAGGATGGGCATCGATCTCTCTCTACGATGGCAACCGAAATATCGCGCCATCACACGACGACCGCAGATGGCGCGCTTTGCTTCGAGTGCTCGTGTATTCATGCATGGCGGTCGGAGCGAACCGTGATTCTGTATTCGCCACAACCGCGACACGATGGCGACCGTAGTGAGTAATGGGGTAACGCACGGGTCGACTCGACTCGACTCGGGTCGGGTCGGGTCGAGCGAGCGAGCGAGAGGCGAGGTGTATTCATCAAGGAAAAAAAATTGATCCATACATGCCTCAACGGGTCTTTTGGCCGACGACTTGCTCGAACTCGAAGTCGGTGCGACTGGCAACTGACAGCTGGAACGTGGGCGAGACAGAATCGCTTCGGACTCAAAGCTCGACGACTTCCCAGGCTCTCAACGGCCATGCGAGCCACATCCCTCCACCTTTGCGCTTGGCAAGAACGGATGATTTCATCTGCATTTGGCGCTCGACTCAACTCCCCACTTGCTCTGTGATGTGGAGAAGGTGGTCATTACGCAGTGCGCAAGGGTATCGCACGGGCCAAGGCGGAGGCAAAGTGGCCCGCGCCGTTTCTTTTCTCGAAATCGACTCCTCCTTGAACGAAGCTTAACACAAGGTATACCCTAGCCGATCCTAGGCCGGGCAATTTCCAGATAAAGGTGAAAGATGCACCGGCACCTAGATCGCGTCGTTTGAGGTGGGTGAGTGACTCCAGCACTGCAGCAGGGCAAACTTGCTCGCTTGTTCGTTCCGACATCACACCAATGCGACGCCAGGCGCCACTCTCCCGAGCTTCCCTCTGCTTTCCCCAAAGCTTGGCGCCAAGACTCTAGCTGTTGCGCGGTTGCAAGTTTTTCGTTTTCGACCAGGCTTCTGGTTATCTTATCTTGCGCACCGCTCCATTTGAGTCGACTTTCGTGTCCCGTGTATTATGTCCCGGTCAAAAATCCTGGGCTGAGTCAGGCTCGCGAAAAAAATGGTCAATCGATTGTTTTCCCTTTTCGCGGAGCAAGCCAGCTCTTCGAAAGGTGAAGTGCTGAAATCTGAGTCGGTGCTTTTTTTCTTTCTTTTTTATTTATAAATCAGTGAATCTCGCTCTGCCAACCAGACGAGGAAGAAAAAACCGGTATACCGCCTTGCGGTCTTCCAGAATTTGAATGGATGGTTGCTTGGTTGGCAGTGGTTTGGTACTGCTGCGGCGCTCTAATCAACCTGGTTTCTCCTCTGACGAAACTCTTTCGATAAATTCGTTGTGAATTAGCAGCTTGGCCAATGCTAACACTATACCTCGCTAGCTACCCTTCCGCACGCAGCTGCAAACTGCAGATGCTCGCCTCGTGTCAAAGCGCGGCGGGGCGCTAAGTGGCGGCAGTCCAGTCGTGGATGCGCCGGTCGACGGAGCTGATTTTTGATGGACCTCATCGAGTCTGGGCATGACTACGCTGTGGGTAGGGCCTTCCCCAAAGTCGCTACCGTTACAACGCATCCTACGATCGACATCTCACTGTTAATGCTCCGTGTGGTTGGCTGGTTGGCTGGTTGGTTGCCCAGAGGCTGGTTGGTTGGTGGGCCGTCACGGTACAAAGTAGCTGGTATGTCACATCACCCAGGCTCCATTATTTCCGCCTGTCTCTCTGCTCTGGCAGAGAGGCAGGCTCGGTGGCTCGAGCCAGCGAGCTTGCCAGCCAGCCAGCGAGCTTGCCAGCCAGCCAGCCAGCCTGCCTGCCTGCCTGCCAGCATGCCAGCCTGCCAGCATGCCAGCCTGCCAGCATGCCAGCCTGCCAGCCTGATTCCTTTCCTACGACTTCGACCGCCTGCTCGCTTGCTCGCTTCCGCAAGCTCGCTAAACAGAACCTAGGCTAGCTAACTGATAGCAGAGCTCCGGTGTGGAGCAAAAGTCAATGTGAAACCATCGGTCTTGCCATCAGTGACGCCGCTCCGCATCCGCTGCCGGGTCGCACCGTGGCCCGGAGCAACCGTCCAGTGAGTGCATCGATGTCTGTGCTGGCTGCTAGGAGGAAACGATGAAACAACTGAACGCTAGACATGGCCAGCAGCAAACCCCAAACTCGTTCCGGACCGAGTCACCGCCCCGCACCTTGGCCGTTGGGTCTCCTTGCTTGAGCTTTGGTGGCGCAGTTGCAATCCAATAAGTCGCTGCCTTTCTTTTGCGGCCAAGTTTCCGTCTCGCCGTCTCTCTCTGCAGCCACGCGAAGGCAGCTGCGAACGGGCGTGCGCCGTGGCAGGAAGGACTGGCCGGGCAGAACCGACTGACTGCAAGCTTCTTTCCCCCGCCCGCTCGAGATTCGCGTCTGCGCGTGGTCCTGCTCGCATTCGTACAACGCTTGTTTGGCTGTCTGTGTCGCGTCAAGTCAGCTTTGCGGTTCGTTAGTTTGTTCACACAGAGGCAGCGAACCCGTTCAAGCCAGAGGTTAGACAGAGGCCGACCGGCCACGCACGCACGCACGCCACGCCAGCCCGCCCGCCTTCCTCCCTCACCGCCTCCCTCTCCCGCCGCCGCGCCGCGCGAAACCAGCCAAGCCAAGCCAAGCCAAGCCGAGCGAGGCCCTGCCGTGTCTCGGAGAGCGCGTGAGAGAGCGCGTGAAGGACCGAGCCAGCTGCAGCGTGAAAGACCTGCTGCTACTCGAGCGGTCCAGTGCGTGTGAGTGAGTACGAGAGTCCCTAGGCTGCTCCCCCTGACCCCTTCTTCCTGCTTCCGCGCTCCGATTCCGCTTTTCCGTCCCGCGTTCTGCGCCTGCGCGCCTGCCGTCCACCTCGCCGAGGCGTGCCGTCGATACCACGGCCGGGCTCGCGTCGCCTTCCACGTTGCGTGCCGCGCCGAAGAAAGGAAAGCAAAGCAAAGGAAGGGGGCCACAAGCGGAGGACCCGCGGCGGCTCTTCCTTTCAAGGCCGGCGCAGGAAGAGAGGCGCGAGTTCTATTCCGGCCGCCTGCGCGATCCTGCCATAAGCGAAGGAACCACGCGCGACTGACTGACGCGCACCCCATCCTCCATCCCGCGCGCTGTTGCCGCCCGCACCGTTCGCGCTGGATCTTTGCGACGAGGACTCGAGGCGGCGGCGACGGGACGCGGAGCGAAACCGAGAGGCGCGACGTTGCGCCTAAAAGCCGGATCGGCGCGCCTGGCCTCGTGGCGCCCTGTGCATTCGCCAACGTGGGTCCGTGCATTCTTCCTTAGGGTGGGTAAGCCGTAGCTGCAAGGGTCCGGCCCGGTCTAAGCGACCCGCAACACAGAGCGTCAACCCGTTTGAAGGCTGTTGACGCATTGACGCCAACGCCCGAAACGCCGCGCGCGACAAAAGCCTGCGTCCGTCCCGCAAGTGTTTATTTTTTTTGCCGGGCTTCGTCCCCGAGTCCGTGCCTGGGCCTACGCCTTCATTGCTTGGACGCTGATCCGCCTAGTAGAGCCGCCTTGACAGCTGTTAATTTGCGATCCGCACAAAGCAACCCGAGGTCGCAGCAGGAGGAGGGCGCTGTTTGTAATTCTGCTTGGCTGACTGACGCAAACGGTCGAGGGAAGGTGGACCCAAAGCAAGCCAAGCCAAGCCAAACCAAGTCAAGCTAAAAAGTCTCTACTACGCACGAACGAACAAACAAGGGGTCGCGAACCAGAAAGCGCAAAGCAAAGTCGGGACAGGTGGGCCGACGGCCCGCCCACCTTGCACGAGCGGCAAACGGACACGTGTGCAGACAGACAGACGCCTTTGTGCTCTCACGATGAACCAGGAGCTCTTTAGTCGACTTATGCAAGTCTTGCAGCAAGGACCCTCGCAAGAGCTGCAGCACGGACAACAACAACATCATCATCAACACCAGCATCAGCATCAGCAGCAACAACAGCAGCTCGACATGCTCGAACAGAAAGTGAAGAAGTTCATACCTGCTTCACCTGCGTCAAACACCGGAACCAATGAGGAGGCCAAGCCGGAGCCACATGCTGGTCTCATCGAGCTGTTGAGAAAGGCGTCATCTTCTTCGTCCGCCTCTACTACAAATGCCAAGGTTAAGGCAGAACATGACAACAACACAAAAGTCGAAAGTGAACCTTCGACTGCGACACACTCTCCAAACTTGAGCTCATCAAAAGAAGCTGCATTTTACATTAGCAATTGCAACAACGGTAGAGCGCAGTACGAAGGCGTCAAACATGAGACAGTGGCGCAGCATCAGAAAGGAGAAACGACATTGCGCAATGAAAAGGTGACTTCAGCTGCTCCATCCATCTCGAATTCCACGTCCTCCGACAGTCCCTTGAAGACATTTGAGGAATGGATGAAACAGCGCCAAGCTCCTCAGGCGCAAACGAAGCAGTCAACCAAAGAACTAATGCCTTCACTCCGCACGAGTGTTAAAGAGAGCAGGGAGTCTGATTCAAGTTCGCAATCGCAATCAGAAGCAAACACACAACAGGACGCATCGGCGATGAGGCGAACGGTAGTGCTTCGCGATTCGAGCTACGGAAAGGTCACACGCAGTGCAGAAGATCGGGGCCAAAAAATCTCGCAGCTGTCTCAAGAGCCAAGCTTGCAACAATTCCAACAACAACAACAACAGCAGCAACATCTGCAAATGCATCCGCAAATGCTGGTCGCGCAGGGCCTGTGGAGTTCTCATCAGCAACAGTCTGCATCGCAGATGCAGGACCGCCAGCCCGGCCAAATGCAGAACTCGCAACAGGTGTTTTTTGCTGCCCCAATGCCCGGAATGATGGCCTTGAATGGACAGGCAACGCACGCCATCGGAAACTGGTTTCCTGGTGGCATCATGATGCATCCTGGCTTCCTGTCGCAGCCCACAAAGTCCAACGCTGGCATCGACGAAAGCAATGAAAGTCTGGCGCTTGGCATGTACCTAAGTCAAGTGCAGCAACAGCCGCAGCAACAGCAACAACAGCAGCAGTCAACGTCCTTGAACCAAGCTCAAATGCAGCTCCTGCAAGCAAATTCACACATGGCCCAGGGAAAATCTCTCTCTGACTTGCCTCGTTTCATTCCTGCCCCTCAGCCGCCGCTGGAGCTTCTCGGTAGCGAACGAGCCCCGAGCATGCACGTGCGACACAACACGCCGTTGCCTCCCCGATGGCTAAACGTCGAAGTGCTTGTTGCGTTTTCCGTTGACTACAGCAAATCGACCCCGGACAACTTTGTCTTTACTTCGGACATCATTGAGAAAGGCTTTCTTTTTCATTTCATGAAGCGCACAAAGTTCCATTCTCTGACGCCCAAACAATACCGTGCCGCTGTACGCAAGCTTGTATCGGACTGCCGACCAGGTTACAGCAACGAAGATCGCGAGAGCTTGCCTAAAGAGTTGCTCGCGCGGCTGCGGGATCATGTCGAGTTCGTCGGACGGTCTCACTGGGGCTTTAAACGTTTCGTTGTGATTGGTCCTGACTGCGCCAAGTTTCGCGTTGAGCAGCAAATTGTGGAGCGCAATGCAGCAAACTTTTCCCCTGTGGTGCGCTCCATGCTTGAGTCGAGTCGCGAACCGGATGCACAAACCTTCGGCGGCAGTTTTTTGAGCGCGCCAAGGGAAAACCAGCAAATGACTTCCTCGGCGGCGCCCTTTGCGCAGACCGCCACGCCCAACTTTTTGGGTCAGCAAAGAATGATCTCAACCCCATCGGTTTCCTTGGACCTCTCCGAAACGAAAAAGCGCAAGGATTCCTCTCGCGACGAGCACACGGAAAACGAGGGAGGAAACGAGAGGTTTGCTGCACACAAAATGAGGAAGATTGAATGCAATGGGCCGACACCCTAATGTATGCCGTTTCTCTCCTGGCTTGTTTTTTTATATGTTGTTCTGGGCCTATTTGCAGCAGCAAGATTCAGATGACGACGGCCCGTTCTTTGCTTAGGAGTTGAAACCTACACTACTTAGCAGATTGCTGCAAATGTATAGCATGACAGACATCCTCTACCAGGTCTGCCAGGTAGGGAGTTAGTTACCTCGCAGATCTCTGCAAATGTATGAAAGTATAAAAATTTGTGTGTGACAAAGAAAATCAATGGACTTGTAGGGAAGTGCGCATACTATGAAGCTTGCTTGCAAGCAAGCTGTATAACAATCATGCTACGTGAGTTTTGACTTATGAATCTTGGGTTTCCATCCACGATTCAAGATCATTTTTTAGAGTTATGCCGACGTCACAATGTCATAGTTGATGAGTAAAGGGGCGCACCACCCGGCTTCATACTCTGGAGGCGCGGCATGCGCACGAAATCCCGAGTGTCCGGGTAATGGTGGATCTGCGGCGTAATAGAAACTATCGACTTGTTTCGAAGCAAAGGCGACGCGCGGGTAGGTTGAGGTGTCGGGAAGATGTTCTGGCGAGAGCGCGTCGTGAATAGTATCATAATAGCTTCCCAGCTGGCCCGCCACATCACTGAACAAGACGGCATCAGAGGCGTACAGGGCCTGGTCAATATCGAGATCGTTGCCATCGAGTCGTGCTATTGCGATAAATTGGCCCTTTTCAATGGAAAGCCCAGCATCAGGAAGATCCAGTTCCTTGTGAAACCATTGATGCTCGTGAGGAAGGACCAGAGGCCCTGACCTTTGCTTGACGCTGAAGTCGACCATCTCACCGGTTGGTGCGGCCAGGGACTTTCTCCGAGGCTCGACAACATAGATCTCAACAATGGCCGCCTTGGTGTAGGGGTGTGCAGGCATCCAACGCACGCGCGCCACGCGGCCAGCCTTTGGGGCCGGTAGAAGGTTGAGGACGACAATATGCTGATGCAAAGAGCAGGGGGCCTTGCGAGTAAGCTCAAACTCTGCCGCAATATACGCTCGGCGGCTTTGGCGGAACACGTCTGCTAGCGGCTTGGAGGCGCTTCCCAGCTGCATCGTCGATCGCCCAACGGTGATGCCACCAGGCACGGTTCCTGAGGGCTTAATATCAACCTTTTGAATGGCCTCGCGCATGCGTGTCACTTGCTCAGCGGACAGAGAAGTCGCGCGACTTTGTTCCAATAGCGGAGCGTCCGGACAAACTCGTCTGCTCGCAATCCCAACGTAACGTAGTTGGTGCATGAGATTCCCCTTTTCCCAGGTTTCCGAGAGAGCACACGAGTCTGACGGGTGATGTTCGCCAAAGTTGTGGCCCAGCTCGTGCGCAAGCATTCGAGCCGCCGTGTCGCCTCGCATGCGAACCTTCTCATGAACACGCCGCTGCACAGGGCGCGCCGCGCGCGTCTTGAGGGCGTTCTCAAAGCGACGACAGGTAGCATTGCGCAAAAAGGCTCCAGTGTCCGGGTCGATGATAGGCTTGCGACGCTCGTAGCACGATCCTGTGCGCCCAAAGATTCTTCCTGCGAAACACTCGCCGTTCCGCATGTGAAAGTAAAAAACGGGGAAAATTGGCGATGAGTTGACCAGATTCCACGGCGGGACTCTCATCGGGTAGCCAACGATCCACTCCAACATGTTGCGCTGAAAATTGTATTTGTCCGTGGAAGCCATGAGCGCCTTGAGGCCTTTGGGCAGCTTTGAAGCGCTCTCGAGGACCTGCAAGCCATACAGTTTCTTATACCTCGCCATCACCCAATGTGAGAATTGAACATCTGCGCGAGCAAGGGACACTTGCGGCGGCGTTGATCCAATAGTCGTCACCTCGGCAAGGTCTGGGCCTTCCACGTAGGCAAGGTAGTCGAGAGATCGTTTGTCGTCAAGCATGTGCGCATTTGCGAGCTCGGTGCGACTCACGCGAAGGTAAATGTTGTATCTCGCGTAGATGGCGATGACACGACTAAAAATATCTTCCCAATCTTGAAGAGACACTTCGTCATCGATTAGGCGAAACGCGTCGCGGAGTCTGATCACTGTCACGTCGTACACAAGCCTCGGCTCTTCTCTCCATTTTGGAAGGACGAGACTCTCGTCAAAGGGCAGAATTGCACCATCTGCATCTTCAATATGAGGGCGGGAAAAGGGTCGCTGCGAGCGTCGTGCGGAGGCCGCAGTGTCCTTTGTGCCGAGATAATCTCTCTTCCGCGCTTCCTGGTGCCAGCCTCTGTACCCCAGGCTAAAGTCGCTCATGTCAGACTGGACGTGCGATGTGTGCGATCTCTTTGCACCATCCTCCTCGTTGTATTCTGTATTATCAAATTCTTTACTCCTCGAAGGGCTTTTGCCGACATTGAAGTCGATGACATCGTCGCCATCATTGTCGTCGTTGTCGTCATCGAAGTCTGGGTCATCCTCCTCGTTGTCGCCGTCGTCGCTGGCTCCTCCGCTGCTTGTCTTTGCCCAAGCTCCAGCTACACTTACGCTCTGCGCATAAGAATCAAGGTTCATGAGCGCGGCTGAGAAAGCAAAGTATTCGAGGATGCCGACACCCAAAGCAGCCGCGCCAACGAGCGCGAGGCACTCGAAGAGCCGCAGACGCACCATGGGTTGTTATCCGCCAGCAACGAAAGATCAAACAGACTGCCGTAACACTCGCTCCACACTGCTTGCGAGCGGCGTGGCTTTCAGTGCGTCAGTACTGGCGCACAGCCTTGGTGTCGTGCCCACCGCGCCCTCTTGCGGCGCCCGCGTCGCTGGCTGGCGCCGCGCGCGGATCCTTTTGTGGGAAAGTCGATTGTGGTCCCAGTCTCGCGTTGACATCATAATAATGGCATCAACCTGATTCGATGGCGCCTTTTTTCTTACAGTTAGTATAGTATAGGCCTTCAGGCGAAAGAACAAGAGGAACGCCGATTCGGAAGGAGAGGATAGACAAGTAGCTGAGCGACAAAAATGCGAGGGGAAAAGCACACACGAGTGCACGAGATTAAAACAAGCATAATCTTGTTTGATGAAAGGCCGAACAAGAAAGATAAACGACCTGCTCATGACAATGGCAGAAAACGAAAAGCAATGTTTAGTTGTGTTAGTATGTTTTGTTTTGTAATGTCGACACAAAGGCAATTCTTCTACGTCTGTAAAGAGATTATTGCGGAGCGGGAAAGTCGAGCGTGGCCAGATACCGATCGTGGATAGCCTGTAGAGCCCGGTCATCCCTCTTGCTCTTGGCATTCCATGCGACTTCTGGCGTCTCCCCAGACTTGAGATTCTGCGTGAGCGAGTGGAAGACCATACGCCCACTCCAGCGGATCGTAAAGGTCTTGCCTTGCTCCCAGGGCCACGAAGACAACTTCATGTCTGGAACCGCAGACTGGAGATGGACGCGCTTTTGAACAATCGTCTTGGTGAACGTGGAAACCGAGGTACCCACAAAAGTCCGCGCGCGTGCGCAGACGAGCTGCTCAACGGTACCAAAGATGTCCCTGTAAACGTCCGAAGCAGGTAGGCGATTTTTAAAGTCGAGCATCGCCAGAGCAACCTCTTCGTCCTCGATGAGCCTTGTCTCTGGGATCACCTTTTTGAAGGCAGCAAAGGGTTTGAACCACTGGGTAAAGGTGTCCACCTTGCCTTCCTCGAAGACAGTTCCATCCGTAGCGAGGTAAATGGGGCGATCGCGGCTAAATCCATTGCTCAGAGCGAAATCGACAAAACCAGCTCCGTCCGGTGCGGAGAGCTTGGCTTTCTTCCAGTAGTCGCCGAGGCGTACATGGAAAGCGTCAAAGTCATTGTTGAAAAACTTTTTGCTGATCAGCAGCGAGAGCTTCAGTAGGTACGGCGAGTAGCGCACGTGCTTGTGGTACCAGGGCTCGATAAAGCGCTTGCCACCGCTGTACCAGCGGCCCTTGGCAAAGACGACTGGCGTAGTCGCCGCACTGGCCTTGGCTCGGGTGTTGGCCACGATACGCTGCGAGGCATCCTTCATCTTGCCAAACCACTTGAGATAGGTAACAATGTCAGTCGAGGTTTTCCCACCTCCAAGAACGTCCTTGTGAAAGTCTGCCAGCGTTCCGTTGAGAGCAATCATCTCGATTCCGAAGGACTTGCTCATAAAGTCGAGGTCCATGAGCTGATCCATGGGAACTGTTGTTTCCACTGGCTGATTGTAGTAACCCATTCTGTTATATAGAGTTGGAGTTGGGGGAAAAAAGGAAAAGAAAGGTGCGAAAGTCATCATCGTGGGGTGACAGACAATGGTTAGTTTTCGGGGATGCCAAACAAAAAGCATGCGTGCCCATGAGGCAGACAGACTTGATCGAACTCACTCAAAATTGGAATGTTTGCCTCCAGGCGGGACAATAAGCGTGTAGTTGTTCTCACGCGCGACAGAGATGGCCGCAAGGAAACAGAGAATCTGGTTGTTGAAGCCTCCGCTGGGGCTGTAGAGAAAATACTGCTTTGAGCCATCGAGCTTGACATCATTGTACGGGCTCGACAATGTGCGCGGGAGAATAGACATCTTACGGGTGGCATCAAACTCGGCGGGGCTGAATTCATCAAAGACCTTTGCATTCGAACCCTCGTCCGGGGACTCATCATATTCGGATTCCTGCTCGAGCGTCTCGTCATTCATGTCATTTGCGATGTCTTCAGCAGAGACCGAGGCGCTCGGAGAGGGCGCCAGAATAGAGCCTATTGCGACCTTTGTCACGCCGTACTGGCCGATGACTGTGTCCATGTTGCCTTCGCCGCCATCGATCGTGAAGGCGATGAGCGCCACGATCATCACGCACAACACGCTCATCGATCCAATCGCCTTGGTCGTCATCAGGCGATTCATCTTGTCCGAGCTGAGCTCTACCGAGATAACCTTCGCCTCGCCTCGCCGCGCTCGCGCAGATCCCTGTCTCAAGCTAGCGAGCGAGCGAGTGAGGGAGTCTCTCCCCGCCGCGCGTCAGTTGGTTCTCAGGTCACGGCGCCGCGGCGCGATCCGCCCTCGCCGCCGACGTGAGCGAAGCGAGCCCTCGCTCGCCCGCCCGCTCGCTCGCGTTCCTTCTTTCTGGCGCCCGGCCGGCCGGCTCGCCGCGCGCAGAGACGGGACGGAGCGCTGCTCGGGCCCGCGGAAGCGCCGTCGCGGTTTGGCTTTGCCTGCCGCGCCGAGTGACGACGAGTCGAGATCGGGCTCACAAGAGACTCAGACACAGAGACAGAGTCAGAGACAGAGTCAGACAGAGAGACAGACAGAGAGACAAGATAAGGAAGGAAGGCCCAGCGTCCTGCACAACGGGCCCATCGAGCCGATCGTCGTCGGGCACAAGGCACGTCATGACGCACGCGCCTTGCGCTCGCAGGCCGGGCGCGTGCACACGATGGGGCAGCGAGCATTTGCGCGTCGCATCACGCGAATCCAGGGCCGGAGGGGAGCGGGACGGCGCCGCGTGGATGAGCGAGCCATCGGAGGGGAGAGCGATGGGAGGGGGAGAGAGAGAGGGTGGTGAGTGAATTCATGCGGATGAAAGAAAAGAGGGATCTCGCGTATGGGCACTTCGCGGAGGGAAAAGTGGACGTGGTGATAGGCCTAAGCGGCAGCGCCGATTATCCTTCAGTCTCGATGATCGATTCACCGATTTGGAGATGATGCCAATGAGATTGGAAAATTTCGCTTCGTTTTACGCCTATACTGACCAGGTTGCTTTCCTTCGGGGAAGGAAGGAAGGGCCACAGATAAATCCACTCCGCCCGCCCACACCCCTTTCCCATCAGCCCATTGTTTCACTCGCTCACTCGCATTAATCCGAGTCGTCGTCGTTGTTGTTCTTGCCGCCCTTCTTGCCCTTCTTGTTGTGGGCGCGTACGGCAATATTACGATCCGGCTCCGTGTTCGGTGCCTTGGGGCCAAACTGAAGGTCCTCAATAGGCTTGGCGAGGTTCTGGGATCGACCCCGACCCGCAAGACGACCGCTCCAGCCAGAAAGATAACTTGAGCCAACCTTCCAGGGCACCTTGTTCGCAGGATCAGCCATATCCGGAATCGTGGTCAACATGTAGTGACGCATGTGACTGATCGTACGGCTGAACGTCGACACCGAGGTGCCCATGAAAGTGCGGCCTCGAGCCGCAATGAGCTGCTCCACCATGCCAAAGGTGTCCATGTAGATTTTGGTGGTTGGGAGGCGATGCTTGAAGTCAATGAGGGCCTCAGCGACCTCGGGAATCTCGGCAAGATCAACTTGCGAGACCACGCGCTTGAACGCCGACATGGGCTGAAAGTAAGGCGTAAGTTTGCCCATGTTGTCGCGCATCATGCCGTCCGTGGCGACGTATACAGGCCTGTCCTGGCTCATGCCCGACTCCAATGCAGTCTTGATCATGTTTCCGCAGTTGGCGTTGCGCTTCAGGGCACGTTCCTCGTAATCTCCAAGACGAATGTGGAAGCTGTCAAAGTCTGTGCCCATGGCCTTCATAACCATGTGAGATATTTTCAGGAAATACGGCGAGTGTCGTGTGTATGCATTGTACCACGTCGGGTAGTATTTACGCGAGTACCAGCGACCCTTGGCAAAGATAATGGGCGTCTTGGCGTTTTGAATCTGCCTCCGGACGTTCTGGATCGTCTTGCCACTGGCCATCATCATTTTTCCTTGCCACTTGGGATAGGTTACCAGGGAGTTGGTCTTTTCGGTACCTCCGAGGGTTTCTTTCCAGAACTGGTACAGCGTGCCATTGATGGGGTTAATCTCGATACCAAAGGCGCGTTCCATGTACTCGATATCAAGAATCTGGTCCATGGGAATGGTCGTCTCGACGGTTTGGTCCAGGTAGCCATTCTCAAAGTTGCTATGCCGGGCGGCAGGCGGAATCAGCAACGTAAGTCCATAGTCGCGGCAAATACCGATGGCACTCAGCAAACACCTGCGCATGTCAACACCCCCTCCACACACATACACACCAAAAAAGAAGAAGAGGAAGAAGAAAGAAGAGAAGCCACGTCAGTCAAGTCATATCATCGCATGTCATCGAAACACTTGCGGCCAGCCAGCACCAAAACGCCCAAGAGACCAGACCCAAAGCATCTCTTGGGGGTCCAAGATCAACTTCTCCAAGCAAAGTTAACTCCGCCCCGACCCTTCTAATCTGCCACCATCCTAACACCCTTCTAATGACTTGAGCGTAGACCCTGCCCGATTGAGCTACGAGCTACTAAACCTACATGCGCTGATTGCTCCAACCGCCGCTGGGAGAATACAAAAAGTACCGCTTGCTCATGTCTGTGACAAAGTAGTTGTAGGGCTTCTTCGTCGTGCGTGGCAAGCGGGAGATGTTCCGAGATCCCTCGTTGATTTCGTCCTCGCTCAGGATGTCGAAAACGGGGGCCGGGCCCCATTCGTCCTCGTCGTTGTAAATGTCGGATTCGGTCGTCCCAAAGTTGTACCCGGTTGCTTTGTTGAGCGCCATCGAAGACAGTCGCACGCGTGAGACGCCGTATTGCCCGATGAGCGTGTCGATGTTTCCGACGCCGCCATCGTCCATAAAAGCCACCACGCTACCGAAAAACACGACAACCACCACGACGAGGCGCCAGTGCTTGCGCATCTCCGGGCTCAGCATGTTCGGCGGCGGGGCCAAGACATTTTCCACCGTCGCCATCGTTTCTCCGCGTGCACGATCTGGTACTCCGCGAGGGCTGCAGCGCCCTCCTGCCTCTTCGGCTCCGCGCAGCCAGCGTCGGCCCACGAAGCGCTCGCGACCCTCGCGCGCCACCGGGGTCTTGCCGCCGGCTAACGATTTGGAGCCGACAGACCTCTGCGACCTGCGACGAGCAGAGGCTCTGTTGGTGAAAGACATTGCGACGGGGCCTAGCACTTGCTTATCATAAACAATAGAACCCATGTTTTGCAATTTTTTTGTTTTTTATTTTTCTGTCTTCCCCCCCCCCCCCTTGTCTCCAATGGATTATTTGCAGTGCATGCAATGCAATGCGATGCAATGCAATCTTGTTCTCCTTTTCCTTCTTCTTCTTCTCTTTGTGATGGATCTTGAGTGGTTGATCAGGGGTTTCATTCGGGCTGTTATGCGTTGCGCAGGAAGATGTTCCAGATTGATGTCTTGTACTAACTTGATTTGCGGTCTCCTCGAATGTGAGCTACTAGTTTTCGGTTCCGAGATTCATTGTTTTCAGTTCGATGCTCCCGGACCAAATACCACAGACTCCGACGAATCTACACCTTCGTGCTTGAAAGGATTATGCATTTGCTAGCCACAGCCAGGTACAGGTAGAGGCTACAGACTCAGACCAGCTTTCACTCAAAGCCGTGCTGGAGAAGGTTCTTCTACTCAATTTTTTGACCCAAAAAAATGAGATGGGCTCCGTCTTGATCCGAGAAGCAAATTGCAAGCAACAAATAATAGTCTTTACCCAAGCAGAGATTCTTTTTATTTCTTACTCCCCCATGCACGTCATCAAATCGCAAGAAGACTGAGTAAAAAGCGTAAAGAGCAACACATTTACTGCAACAACAAAAAGGACACAATCTTTTTAAAAAGTCTTCTTGAGAAGACGTCAATGGTGCATGAAATGAATGCATACCTCGTCAGCCACCATCGTCGAAATTCAAGTCGCCAGCGCCACTTCCGTATACGATAAGTAGGCATTGATCGATGGCATCTTCATGGCATCTCCAACCAAAGGCTACAAACAAACGCGACAGGACACCAATCCAATTTCCAAACCAGACCGAGACGGATCGTGAACGCGAGCGTGTGAGACTATACCAACGAAGCGACGCCGTCGCTCGACTGTGAGACAGAGCGCGCCGTCGCGTGCCAGGAGTGCGAAGGAAAAGAGACAAAGAGGATGAGCGGGGCTCAAGAGATGACCGTGGTGCAGCCCGATGACTGGCACCACCACTTTCGGGAGGGCGCGCGGCTCCGGGCGGTGACGCCCATGGTCGCGCGGCAGTTCCGGAGGGCCATCGCCATGCCAAATCTCAAACCGCCCGTTGTCAATACGGAGCAAGCCCTGCAGTATCGCGAGGAGATCCTCGCAGCTGTGCCCGAAGGCGTGGATTTTGAGCCACTCATGACCCTCTATCTTACGGACAACACCACCCCCGAGGAGATTGAGCGCGCCAAAGCTACGGGAAAGATCGTCGCATGCAAACTCTATCCCGCCGGCGCCACCACTAACTCTGACTCTGGCGTCACTGACATCTCGCGCATCCGACCCACGCTTGAGAAAATGGCCCAGGTTGGCATGCTCCTTCTTGTTCATAGCGAGGTCACGGACCCAGACACTGACATCTTTGATCGCGAGCCTCTCTTCATCGAGAGACACCTGCGCTCCCTCGTCGCCGAGGTCCCTAACCTGAAGATTGTCATGGAACACATTACGACGCGCGAGGCCGTCGAGTTCGTCATGAGTTGCCCGGACAACGTTGCCGCGACGATTACGGCGCACCACCTTCTTTATAACCGAAATGCCATCTTCAAGGGTGGCATTCGCCCACACATGTACTGTCTGCCGGTTCTCAAGCGCGAGACCCATCGCCAGGCCCTGCTCGAGGCCATTCGCTCGGGCAGCCCCAAGTTCTTCCTCGGGACGGACTCTGCACCTCACCCACAAGCTGGCAAGGAGAACTCGTGCGGATGCGCCGGTGTTTTCACTGGTCTCAATGCCGTCGAGCTCTACGCGGAGGCCTTTGACGAAGCTGGTGCTCTCGACAACTTTGAGGCCTTTGCTAGCTTCAACGGCCCTCGCTTCTATGGTCTTCCGCAGAATACCAGCACCGTCAAGCTTGTCAAGACGCCATCGCAGGTGCCAGCCGCTTGTCCTTTCGGTCCGAACGAGTTGCTCATTCCTCTCCGAGCCGGAGAAACCGTATCGTGGACCTTTGAGGCCTCAGCTCAGTCTTCGGCCGCATCTTCGGCCACGACGCGTTCTAGTGTCAAGAGCAACAACAACGCTGAGGATGTGGCGCCTAGCAACAACAACAGCAGCCAATAAGTCATAAAATCCTTCAAAGTACAGGCAGAGGGCAACTTCGAAACGTAAGCTTCCCTGTGCCCCTGTCAATTCTCAGATAGATGCCAGTCGCCGGAATCAAACTGTCGATCGCCAATCCCTGCAAAGAGCGTCAAGTAATGACCATCGATTTATTGCTATTGGCGGCAAACGGGTGACTCAATTCGTTTGCATCGGACGGCTCGAGCTGGCCCGTGCTGTCTCGAGCTGGCAGAAACTGCAAATAGCATTAAGGTAGACGGCATTTTTTCTTTTTCTACAACCTACATTTCTGGATATTCGCGCATGGTACTCACAACAACCTTCATCATGTCAATTGTTGTGTTCGTAATGGCGCGCAGAAGCTTTGCGTCCGTTGCCTCGATCGTTCTATGGCAAGATGACATCATTGCCAGAAAGTCAGTCAGCCAGCCACACAAACCATCCACGTACTCTTTACTACTTGCTTCAATCAATCAACCAATCCACCGACCGATCGCACTCCACACAAAATAGTCCCTCTCGTGCAACCCATCCACGTATCAACGTACACGCAAAGCTGTTTTTCCTCCGTCGTAAATTGCCTCCGCCCGGTCTCTGCGTTGAGCGTGGGGTCCACCTCGAGCACCTGTCGCGCCTTGACAGCGAGCGATTCGCTGGGAAAGTCAAACTTGCACGCACTGCGCCTCACGAACGTGTATGTGGTCGTTAGCTCACGACGACGACTGACGGGCGACGCGTGCCCAGCTAGCCTCCGTGCGCCCGCAAACGTACCAGCGGTACCTAAAGTCGCCGTCCATGGTCAGGCTCCGCCGCCGTGCCTCTGCCAGCCTCTTGCTGCCGCAGCTTGCTATTGGAGGACTGTCGAGGCATTTTTCCTAGCCAGGGTCGGCCAGGGCAGTGCACATCGACCAGGGCAGACCCGCCTCTCACAGACAGCGAGCGAGCGAGCGAGCCCAGCGAACGACGCGAGCGAGCGAGCGAGCGAGACGAGGCAGGGACCCGTTGCAGCCGGTGAGCGGGCAAGCGAGCGTGGACAAGGTCGCGCCGATTGACGTCCGCGTCTCCAGCGGGCCTATTTGGCATCCACGCGAGAGATCGGTGACGACAGCGTACGCGTCGACGACGACGACATCATCTTGAGCACACAGTGGTTTTCAGAGGAGGAAACCAAGAAGAAAGACCTGCTATCGTAGCGATGACTTCGCAGGGATACGCCGAGACGATGACGGCAACGATGACAGCGCCAGTCGCGGCGGTGACGGCGACGATGACGACGACGACGACGACGACAACAACTATGCCGCCATCGATGCCGCCGATGACGGCGACAAAGTCGCCCATTTCAAACCAAGGCGAACCTTCTGGATTCCAAGAGCAGCATGATCTCGCGGAGACGGAAAACTTTGTCTTTGACCAGGACCGCAGGAATGCATCATCCTCATCTGGTCGGCCTTCGCAAGCAGCCGCGGCAGTGATTTTGGCTCTCGCACTTCGACTCCAGCCGATTCTGAAGAATCTGCGTGCTTCTGTCGCAGCTTCCTTGCGTACATTGGGCAAGCTTTTGGGACTCGACAAGCTCGTATCTTTGGTACGCAGCCTGCGCGCCGTGTACGCGGGGAACGCGACCAAGATCAACGCCGGCATTGCTGCTGTTGCCGCTGCATACTGGCTTGCGTCCAAGAAACGCCAAAGGGACGCACGGAAGCGTGCTCCTCAGCGCGTTGCAGTCATCGGCAGTGGCATTGCCGGCATGGGCGCTGCTTGGACCTTGAACCGTGGTGGCAAAGATGTTGTGCTTTACGAGAAAAAGCCCAAGCTTGGCGGCAACGCCAAAGCCATGACCTGGGATGTGGATGGCCACAAGGTCGAGACCGGTCTCGCAGTGCTCGCCTGGCCGCATCAGTACTTTCACAACTACAATGCTCTGATTGATGAGCTCGGCATCGAGTACGAAGAGCACGAGCTTCGTTTCTTCGTAACCGAGCGCCAAAAGGACGGCTCCACCAACTGCGTCTTTGCCCACGGACGCGAAAATTGGGAGCCGGACGCTGACCTGGCCAAAGACTTGAAGAATTGGGACCGCCTGTACCGCTTTGTCAAGCGCGTGAATGCTGTATTCCAACCGAGCCCTGTGCCGAGCATGTACCGCGTCGGTTTCGCCAATCCTCTCAATCTGATTCCGCTGCGCGTGCTGTGCAAGTTCTTTGGCGTTTCCCAACGATTTTGGAATCTTGTGTTCGTGCCCATCCACACGTCGACCTTTCTCGAGGTCGAGATGGAAACCTTACCGGCCACCATGGCGGAGGTTCTCAATGAAGTTGTTCCCTTCACCGAGACCCCCCTCATGCGCGCGTGGAAGACGCACTCCTACGACACCATTAAGACGATGGCATCCGAGCTCCCAACAGGCGCGGTGCGCACTTCTTGTGCCGTTGAGTCGGCCCGCTATGTGGCCCGTTCGGATGGATCGGGCTTTGATATTCACGTCATGGACGAAGACGGCAAGGAAGAGGTCTTTGACGCCATTGTCTTTGCCTGCTCGGCTCCGGCAATGAATCAGATTCTCCATGGCAAGGGCGCTACTCTTCCTGGTCAAGTTCTCGAACCCAACAAAGCGAATGGTCTCAACAACATCAACGATCGCGGTGTAGTCGCAGGTCTTACGTCGCGTCTTTTGAACGCACTCGAAAGCACCCTCCTTGACAACATCATGTACACGACCGATCGTGACAAGACGTTCGAAAAGGGAGTCGTGCACTCCGATGCCGATGCTGTGCTGCCATCGCAGTACAAGGATGAAGTTCTCGAGTCGTACTGCAACTACGTTGAAGTCGATGCGAAAAATCCTCGAGAAATTGAGAATTCTTTTGTCATTTCCTCCTGGGCCCCTACCGTGCGGCATCCGGACGTTCAAGGCAAGCGTGCCATGTTGGTGTCTTATAATGCGGACTCCAAGCTCGACGCAGCGGGAACTGATGCCGAATGGGTCTCTACTTCGCGCGAGGCGCATCCATGCCTGACACTTTTCCAGCTTGCTAGCTCTGTAGTATGCTGGCCCTTTCTTCAAGGCGCGCGCAATGGCCAGACATACTTTTGTGGGTCTGCTGTGTTGCCGGCCAACGGCCATGACCTCTCCTTTCTCTCGGGGGTTGTCGCTGCCAACGAGCTCGGGGCTCCATATCCCTTCGCCCATGATCCCACGGCTCACGATGACTATCTTCGCTTGCGAAAGCTCATGCTTCGTTTTTGGGCGTGAGATTCCTCGTCGGCTCATGCTTGATCGATCGGTCACCCACGCATGCTCAACGTTTTTCATCAAGGCAACGCACTCACTTGAATCAATTGCAAACCAAAAAAAAAGTGTACACGCACGAATTTCCATTTCTGTTCTATCCTATCTTATAGACTTTCTCCGCGATACTCCTACCATCGTAGTAGTATACGTAAGTAGTACGGTGGCGCGGCAAGAATGCAAAGAGAAAGAGGCGTGAGAAAAGAAGAAGAGGAAGAAGAAGAAGAAAAAGAAGTTGAAGAAAAGGGGAAAAAAGGTCGTCGTCCTGAACGCCCATATTTACTCGTCTTCGTCGCCCTCTTCAGCGCGCACGTCGAGGTTCTGGTTTTCACACTCGTCATACCATTCACAGAATACGTCAATAGGCTCGGTAAGATCTAAGGGGAGGGAATTTAAACACGCGACGCAGAACAAATTTTCGTTAGTTGCTGCCTGATTCATCTTCTATCGCAGTCCAAGCCAATGCACCTCGCAATTTCCTTTAGGGTGAACGTACAATTTACCTTGACGGTTTGATAATCTGCGCCACAAACTCTGCAGCTCAAGGTCGCCATACCCTTAACGTGCTCTCTGTGCGAAAAAGATATCCCCAGGTTAGTTGTTTGATCAAGGTTGCGAAAGGCAAGTGGCAGAAGAAAGAAGCGATGGACAAGAAAACGTTGCGAGAGTCGGCAGGCACATACGCTGGCACACAGACAGGCAGAGAAGCGAGCGAGGAACGAGATCTCTGCGACTTACATTTTGCAGGTGACAGCGTCATCCGTGGAGCAAAAGGGACACTTGAAGACCTTGCTGACCGTGGCGCGCTTCTTGGTCGTGACCTTCTTCTGCGACCTCCTTCGGCGGCCCATGCTCGCCGCCGCCAAGAACGCGCCTGCCTCGGCGGTCTCGCGCAACCACCGCCGGAGGAGCCGGCGAAAAGACGCGGAGGGAGGGCGCACGCGGGGCGTCTCGAGTCTGGGCGCCGCGCGGAAGCGGCGGGCGCGACGGGCGCGGTGAGGCGGTGCGGTGCAATACGGTGTCTGGTGGATCGAGCGAGCTCTCGGCCCAGTGAAAAAAAATGAATTGAAAAAATAAAGGGGCCTATCCGGGTCGCAGCGCCGCGTTCGCGAGTAATAGGGACCAAATCGAACGGTCAAACTTCAAGTCGAATGGGGGTGCTTGAGACGAGGAACGAAAAACGGAGACTTCTAGCCCGCTCTGCGATCGTAGGCTGCTCGCGATAAATTCAAGATCTGCATGGTTGCTTGTTCATTTGTTTGTTTGGCTGGTGGCTTAGCGTTGACTTGAGAGCCGGCAAGCTCATCGGCAAGCTCATCGGCAAGCTCATCGGCAAGCTCATCGGCAAGCTCATCGGCAAGCTGGGGAGCTTGGCCACGAGTCGACGTGGGGACATTATCGATTCCATGTCTCGGACTGCTTCGCAAGCAAAAGGAAAGTCGCTCCGTAGGCAATAAGAAGGTGTTGCTCTGCCCTACGGTTAAAAGAGTCTCTCGAACGAGGCATTTTAACATCAACTTGACAACACTGATAGTATGCGCGCAATGAGAATTGGAGTGCCGACCGTCGATGTGCATGAGCTCTTGGCCAAGCTTGACGCTGCAGGTACTTTAGCATCGCCACGAATCAATGACTCTCGTCGATCAGAAAATCATGAAGCAAACGGGAATAACATCGAAGTTCCAGCGTCAGCGCAACGACGATCTAAAAAGCTCACAAAGAAGAAGTCCAAGTCGAAGAAAGCAAAAGACAAAAGCATTAGCGACTTGCCTCGAGACCAAGACAATGTGGCACCTGATGCTCGTACGCAGAATATTGAGAGTATCCTTTCTCCCCATGTCGAGGGCATACTTTCTTCTGATGACATGAGCACACACAAACGCACGTCGAGACAAAGCAATGGCCTTGACAAAACCACCGCTGCAAACAAGGACCAGTTCGCAGCTGTTGACTGGAAGATCTGGCTTGAAAGCGATTGGATGCGTGCATATCTTGGCAAAATGCCAGGATGTCCTGATGCAAACAACGTGACAGACGAGGATAGCACCATTCGTGCAATGAAAAACGAAAAGAAATACCTTTTGAGACTCGTCGCGCGGTCGCTAGACACTCCAGTCTCTTTGAAATGTAGATTGCTGGTCATAATAGGGGAATCGCAGGAGTGCACCGCAAGAATCATTAAAGCTCCTCCCACAAATATTGGCAAAACACTCGAATGCAACTTCATCTCGCGAATCCTCAGCGAAATGTGTATGTGTGAGGCAACAGCAGTGGAAAGCCAGAGTTTGTCTGACAAACTCTGGCATCATAACGCATATCAAGTCACACGAGCTGGGAAGACAGAACCCGTTCCCATGGATAGCGACGGTTGGGCACTCTGCGGTGATCTTAGCCCTGGCAAAAGCTTGGAATGTATTCTGCAGCTTCGGCCCATGAGCTGGCCCAAGTCTCGCGAGATATCTCTGGCCCTTTGCTTCGCTACGAGTCCGATTCACCGCAGAGATATCGTTGTATCCCCAACGTTCAATCCTGCTGCAGGGCCATCAAGCGAGAAGATTTCACGTACGAACATAATTGACTCTGCCAGAGTGGAACCAACAAGCACTTCGGGAATCATATCACACGTGCAAAAGGCCAGTATTCACCCAAACCAGGAGGGCACAGAGATTGATTGCACATACAGACTTTCTCGTCGTCAACGCGAATCGTCCACACGACCAAGTCAAGCCACACCACCACCAGTGTCTCACAAAGTATCGGAAAAGGCGATAAAAGGGGAAGACGAACCACAACGCACGAATCCTCTCGCTGAAGCAACGCATCCTCGACGACGCAAACGCATTCCCACGAATAATGATGCAAAAGGCTTCCATCGGAAAGTTATTCAGCCGCCTCCCGGGCACGGAGCTTCCTCAAGAGGATCTGTGCGGGACCATCATCTGGGTGAGGCAGCTGCAACGTCTCGGAAAAGGGACAGTGGAAATTCACTCATCCAAGACGAGGAAATCATTCGTCAGCGTCTTGAGCGTCAAAATCAGGTCCAAACCGTTTCGTTACAGCTGAGCAGGGCTCTCGAACCACTTCGGAGCGCCAAACGGCTCGTCGATGCGTCAAATGAGACACATGGGCTTGGGCCAGCTGCGAGGGAGCTCCGCGACCGCTCTGCAGCACTGCGAGCTGCTGTTCTCACGCTCAAAGCTTCTGAAGGTGGACGCGATGAACAGTCAAAGAGTGTGAACGCGGAGAACACCATTGATTTGACTGGTGTCGACAGTTTTGTCTGCAACGAGCTTCGGCGTAAGTTTGCCAATGCGCAGACGGCAGTCGCGTTGCTTGCAAACGCATTTGGGGAAAACAAAAGGAGACCAGAAACACATTGACGCTTGCGATCAGATTCACCACTGAATTGAGTGGTGCTGACAGCTCTGACTGAGACAAGCAAGCGGACGCAGATTATATGCTAATGCAAAGGCAGTATTTTCATTGCTTGCAAGCGCTCTCGTAAACAAGTGAAAAGGCCCAATACTGATTGACGCTTGCAGTTATTTATTGTTTGTTTACATTATAATAAAAAGGGCGCAGCGAAGCACAAGACTTTGTTAAAGATTAATCGATCCTTCGAGAGGCGCAAGTACGCCCTCCAAGGCAAAGTTGGACCGCCAATCCTCGTCATCGTCGAGGGAACGTCGCTGTTGACGAGGCACTCGCTGCGGCCGGGGTCGCACGCGCCGTACAAAGGCATCTACAGGGACATTCTGTTTGTAGTTCCCTAGCACTTGGGAGACCACGAGGGGCTGGCTGCCAGTGCAAGTGTGAGCTTGAGCTACTTGCGCGGAGGCCTCTCGAAGAACCTTGTCAGTGGCCCGCCAGCCCATTGGGAGCGCCGGTTCATGTGCACTCTCGTGAGCCTCCGCGACAAAGATCTCGGGAAGGCTTAGCTTTACACCGAGAGGGGCTCTTTCAGATGAAAGCCCTTCCATGGCAGCGTCAAGATTATCTTGTAAGGTGTCAATGTCGGCCTTGTTTGCCAGTGTTTCGACGCTTGTTGTTCGAACGGCATACAGGGTTTTCTCTTGCTCCAAAGTCATTTTGCGTCGAGCAGGTTGTGACATGCTGGCGTCACCTTTACGCGTCGGAGTAGCTCCTGCAGCACAAAGACCTTTGCTACCTACGGGTTCGTCAATGCCTCTGAACGCTGCCGTCTTGCTCAACTCCTGGTAGGTTTCCTCTAGTGCGGCGTTCATAGGAAATAAAGTCTCTTTCTGAGTCTGTTTACCAAAATTCCGCGAGCCAATATTCTTGTGCCGCCACGCAGCGAGCTGGCGACCTCAAAGATCTGCTTGCCTTCGTCTCCGAATCTTGCTCGCTTACGAGGCTGCTTTCCTGCTCGCCTGTTCATCTCACGATGCACATGCCTCTGTCCAGAAATATGTCCCAGCTGCGCGCGGCGGAACGGGGGTTCTCGGAATGGAGTGCACACCTTACGTTCTCAAAAGAAAAAAATTGGGTGACTTGTTGCTTTGTTATACGTAATGAAACGATTTTCTGGGATCTATTCGACATCTGCGTTAATGGACGACAGACAAAGATCCAAGCCTAGAAGCCTCAGCTTGCGTAGAGGGACATAGGCAAATTCTTGGCTATGCCAGATTAGTGCAAGCGTACAGCCGATGCGTGCTCCTCCGCCGGCGAAGCGCGCTCAAGATCCTTGATGTTGTACGGCTCCGACGGGGTCGACTGCGTCTCAATGTTGACAAGAGAGCGCGACTTGCAGTACCAAGCGCCGCCGAGAGCAATCGTGGTGCAGAAAAAGATGACGGCAAGGACCGTCGTGGCAATCTCCCATCCAGACGCCTTGTTCGCAACAGAGGCAGACACGACAGTAAAATCGACAACCGCGTACTTAACCGCGCCGTCGCTGAAGATAGGCACACTGGCGCTGACATCAATGGGCTCAAAGTCCGAGTAAAGGTCGATAAGGTACGTGGGCGCGTTGCTGTTGGTCGTGGTGCTGCTCGACGAGTCGGTGCTCAGCTCAAATTCATCCGAGTTCTGCGGCCACACCTTGTAGCCGAGGTCACGAAGAGACGACACGGTGAGGGTAGAGAGCGGCTGGTCGTGCCCATACTGAGTTCCGGTCATCAGCTCATCCTCGAAAACGGACTGAGACCAGTGGTAGATGGAGCTGCTGTTCACATCAAGCGGCACACTCTCGCCGGCATTTCCTCCGACGAGCTGGTAGCCCCAGATACCCTTGGAGCCGGTGTATGTCTTCGAGTCGGCGTCAACAAGACCAAACGCGTCCCAGAGCGAGCCAACGCCCAGCACATGGCCAATCTCGTGCTCGATAATCTCCTCAAAGTGGTAGTGGTCGAGCATCTTGACGGTCCTGCTGCTGTCCGAGTTGACAGTGATCACGCCAACGCGCGTAAAGTAGGTGTCATCCGATTGAGCAAAGATGCACGGCTTGGCAGTGATGAAAGACGCATCTTCGCCGTTGGCGATGACCTGCACAAGAATGAGAAGGTTGTCGACACTGTCTCCGGAGGCAAAGGTGTAGTCGATGCCGCAGTAGTCGGAGAGACTCGTCTCCTCCTCAAAGGTGATGGCGTCGTGCTCGGTGCGGATAACGTTGCTCCAGTTGGTGGCGGCGTTGGTAATGGCTGTCTCGATGCGATCCTCATAGTCCGAAAGCGTGTTGGATACGAGTTCCACCTTGACAAATTCCGAGGCCGCCGTCGTGGAGGTCGAGGACGAGCTGGAAGAGACCTCGAAATCAATTACAGCGTAAGAGACGGCACCATTGTTGAAGACGGGCACACTGGCGCTGACGTCGACCGACTCAAAGTCCATGTACAGATCGATAAGGTACTTGGGCGCGTTGCTGTTGTTGCTGCTGCTGCTCGACGAGTCGGTGCTCAGCTCAAATTCATCCGAGTTCTGCGGCCACACCTTGTAGCCGAGGTCACGAAGAGACGACACGGTGAGGGTAGAGAGCGGCTGGTCGTGTCCATACTGGGTTCCGGTCATCAGCTCATCCTCGAAAACGGACTGAGACCAGTGGTAGATGGAGCTGCTGTTCACATCAAGCGGCACGCCTTCGTCAGAGCCTCCGACGAGCTGATAGCCCCAGATACCCTTGGAGCCGGTGTATGTCTTCGAGTCGGCGTCAACAAGACCAAACGCGTCCCAGAGCGAGCCAACGCCCAGCACATGGCCAATCTCGTGCTCGATAATCTCCTCAAAGTGGTAGTGGTCGAGCATCTTGACGGTCCTGCTGCTGTCCGAGTTGACAGTGATCACGCCAACGCGCGTAAAGTAGGTGTCATCCGATTGAGCAAAGATGCACGGCTTGGCAGTGATGAAAGACGCATCTTCGCCGTTGGCGATGACCTGCACAAGAATGAGAAGGTTGTCGACACTGTCTCCGGAGGCAAAGGTGTAGTCGATGCCGCAGTAGTCGGAGAGACTCGTCTCCTCCTCAAAGGTGATGGCGTCGTGCTCGGTGCGGATAACGTTGCTCCAGTTGGTGGCGGCGTTGGTAATGGCTGTCTCGATGCGATCCTCATAGTCCGAAAGCGTGTTGGACACGAGCTCAATCTCGATAAAGTCCGCGGTAGCCTGCGACACGAGCAGAGCCAGAGCTGCCACCATGGCGGGCATCATTCGGGGCGCCATCTTGTCTTCTCTCCTTTGCTTGGCTTCTTTCTTTCCCTTGGTCTTTGGTTTGGGTTTGGGTTTTGCTTTTGGTCTTGGTTTTGGTTTTGCCTTTCACGTTTGCTCCACGCGACCAAGGCACTCATGTCTGTGCAAGCTTCAATAGATACATCAAAGCAGGCGCACGCACCTTGCAGCTGCGTCCTTGCGCGCCGAGTCCGCGAAGATATACCAGAGCTCGTCATGACGCCTTCCCCTCGTGACGCTCTCTCACTCTTCCTAACTCGCAGTCAGTTCCAAATGCGGCGATTCGGCGCTCGAACGGGAAGAACGCTCGATCGCACCGACACTGCCTGTCCCCAGTGCAGCATTATGTCGTCCATGTAGTGTGGTATTATCTGAGCAGCGACAGGTGCAGCGTGATGCAGCGTAGAGCAGCGCAGCACGGGGAAGCCACGCGCCACGCGTTCGTCTCGTCGCCCGAGGAAGCAAGTGTGCGGGCCTCGGCCGGGCCCTGGATCCACCGTTAGACAAGTACAGGCCCGCGAGGGACTCTCTCTGGCCCATTTTGCGGCTCGTATCGGCGCCAGACGGCTTCACGCCGTTGCTACGCCGTCGTCGTCGTCGTCTGCTTCGTCATTTTGCCTCCGTTGATTGATCGCTTCGCAACGTCTGCATGCTCTGGCTCAGCGCGCCGAGGCGGTAATGGGTGGCCAGGCCACCTTTGCCACGCAGAAATGGTGACCCTCGCCGCGCTCGGGGGACGGAGCGCTTCCCGAGCACGCAGGCCGGAGCACTGCGGGTCCTCCGCGACCGTGCCGGGCGCGCGACTGTGGGTATGGGCGGGACCAAGCGCACGTGGCCGCACGTGGGAGCGCGTGCACCAACAACTGCCACTGCAGGCTGCAGCTGCATTTGCGAGCGGCGCGCCTGCGGTTCGGAGGCGCAGGTGTGAGGCAAGGCGCGAGCCGGATATCGAATGCGGCTGTGGGCGTTGCGCGGGCGGCTCTGAGGCATGTGTTGGTGCCGCGGGATGTTTTTCCCACGGGATGTGGCGAAGCATGGCGCACGTGAGAGGGTCGGCCAGAGGCCGGGCATTTTTGCGGCTGCTCGCTCGCTCGCTCGTCGAGGCTGGTTCGCGGCTTGGAGGCGCAAGTCCAGGTGATGGATGCGCATGCGTGCAGACAGGGCCATGACACCGACAGAGATTGTCCAGCGCAGCTTTTCGAGAACGCGCGCTTTGCGAGGGGGAAGGACGGCATCGAGGTGCGTTCAGATGAGCGAGTGCATGTGAGTAAAGACCTGCAGCATGCCGTCGCATCGATGCAGTCTCGAAGACGGTTGCGTGACAGGCGTCTAAGCGACGTGAAAAAGAAAAAAAGATGTTGCGCATTTCTTGTACGTGCGCCTGCTTGAGCAGTTGGCTGTTTGACTCGTCATCCGAGTCGCGAGAAACATTCTGTTCTATCGGGCCCGAATCACTCAGCACTTGCTGCTAATAGCGGTGCCACGGGGCAATCTTAGATTGATGTGGGGCCTGTGGCGCTCGGTGAGGCACAATGTATTGGCGTCATCATGCCATGGCCTCGTAAAGATGAAGATTTATCGAGCTCTCATCGCGCCAAAGTCATGGCCACAGAGAGACGTTGACAAGCCAAGGTCGGGGTGCGATGATGCTGAAGTCGAGAATCAACAGCTGACCTCCACTCGACTCGAATCGGCACGAATTGAGTTGCTTCTGTACTGCTCGGCTGTACAGGACTGACATTGCAGAACTTGATTTTCTTTGATCTATGCGTAGTTTGGCTGGATGGGGCCAACTGCGGTCATCAAGCAAGTTGAAAAGGTACCTCGCTTGATTAATTTTCGATTCAAATTCCGGAGGGCGTTAATATTAACCGCGGGCAAAGCAAAGTGGTAGGCCTATTCAAAGATCGGCAGTTGCATCTTGGAGACGCACTCACAGTCAGCACGCGCGCGAGAGAGAGTGTGTGTGGGAAAGCGAGTGAGATGGGGAGAGAGCCACAAGTCTTCTAGGAATAAAAGAAGTCTGCTAACGAAATCAGCAAGTAAATCGAAAGCTGCTTTGAAATGGAAAGCGAAAGAACGAAGACTGGTCTGAATACCGACGGGAAGATTTTTGCCTTGAAATTTCTTGGCAGTTCAATCTTCAGCAACGCCGCACCCTAGTTCCCGTCATTGATCGGCAAAGGAGAGCTTTTCCTTCCAAAAAAAAATAACTAACATGAAATAATCATAAATTGACCGCGCAACTTCATGATCGCCAAATATTTTTTAAAGTCCATCTTTCCAAGTCTGATCAGAGTCTGCAAATTATCTCATACTCAGTCAAGGATATAGGTCCAGGCCTAGATGATCATCATCACGACTGTCGAGAGGATGATGATGAGGAATCAGCTGAGGCTAACTGCTCCGCCCAGTTCATGAGTCTAGCAAGATGGTCCGTATCTGGGCAGGTCGGGTCCGCGGTGCGCTTCGCGACCTCGTCGCGCAGGTTTAGCCCGTTCCGGTCAAAGAGAACATACCTCAACTCGGGAAGACCACCAACGCAGCGCCCTAGTTCCTCGGTAAGTGAAATCGCGACACGGCGCACCTCCGAGTCGCGGTCATCCCAGAACGCAAGAAGTAGCTTGAAGGCGTTTCGAATAAGCTTCCTGGCGACCGCCGTACTGCAGCGCGGGAGAAGTCGCACAAAGGTCTCCAAAAGCTCCACTTTTGCTCGATGCAGATTATCCTCGACGTTCGAGTCAGGTATTGATTGCTGCAGAGCCTCGTGCACACCTGCAACGTTCTCGTCAAGGAACGTCTGGAATTCACTCTTGCGGCGCGAGCTACTGGACAACCCAACAATGGCGTGACTCGTGATCGAGCGCAGCTCTCGATGTTCGCTTTTACTGAGCTGGTGAAGAAGCCAACGGAGGCCTTCCGCAACATCATCGTCGCTCAAGGTATTTGCGCGATTGTACACCACACCCAAACCATCGAGAAGAATACCTTGCAGCTTAGCCATGACCCACAAATGGGAGCTTAAGCGCTTGAGCTGTCGCTGCAGAGCCTCTCGCCTCGAAGTTATAATCTTGTGCTGCTTCTCTGTTCCAAGCTGCGCCAAGAGATTGGCGCGCTGCTTCTCGAGGGAATCAAACTCTGATTCGCTAACAACGGGCAAATGAAGCTTTTCGGATCCCAGTAAGCTTCCGAGATTCATTTTGGCGGATGCCAGCAAACGCGAGTCTCGAGCAATTTCTTCGCATTGAGCGAAAAGATCATGCATGAGCGGGAGGACGTCTGTCCAATTTGCCGGTAGTGTGTCGCACGCAAATAAGATATTGGCGTTTACTGTGAAGCTGTGCAGCAGCTGCTCCATCTCAAGCTCTCCGTACCCGAGATACTCGCTTATGAGGTCATCTGAAGAAATGCCGGCAAGATGTTCTTTGCACCGCTCAACGAGCCGCTCTCCTGTCTTGATGTCACTTCGGATAGCGTTGAAAAGTCGCTCACCCACCTCGGCGTGCCTTGAGGCAAGAATCTGCGCAATCAGTCCGAGCTCGCACGAAAGTAAGCCTCGAAAAGCTGATTCCTGCAAACCAAAAGCGTTGGATGCCCCCTCAGCGCGTAACGATGCCTTGCTCTCATCAGGGGACGTTGGGATCTCGAGCGAGCTTTTAGAAGCAATAGCTGGCGCCGTGAGACCGTACTGCGCCAGGTAGTGTAGATACGTTGGGTCGGCCTGCAAGAAATTGAGGTTTAGAGGGTCGTCGTCTTCAAGTGCGCCCGAAAGCTTGCCACCTCGGGGCGATTCTGCAAGCGATTCTGAAGCGTTTGCATGACTTGGCTGTTGATCGTCGGGACTGCCAGTCATCGTACGTATTTCGGATCGTAGAGGATCCTCATCAGCGTGCCGTCTGCGCAGGGCAGCTGCCTTGTCAAGTTCGAGATCGTTTGCAAGCTGTCGGACCTCCTGCACAAAGGTCTCATCACGAAGCATGAATTCGGGAGGCTCGCATAGAATGCTTTGGACAGCAAGGCGACGAATCTTATCGCTCGGGTCGCACAACGCGCGAATTAGATTAGGGAGAACCATTGTTGGCCCCATGCGTTTTCCCGCGATACTCAGCAGAGTAAAGGAGCGCTGGCGCTTGTTTACCTCGCACGAAACAAGGCCGCTCTCAACATGCTCCACAAGCGAAGTGACCAGCGGATGGTCGTTGGCAAAGGTTGCAAAAACACGCGAGAGCTGCTCTTGAGAGACTTGGTGGATTCCTGCGTCCGAGTTGCTTTCAAGCATGTCGAGAATACTACGAACTGTCATGGAAAGCTCTTGCTCGCTTGCCAGGAGAGCCGTTTGCGCCACAAGCTCTAGCGCTGCGCGACGCTCCTCGATCGGACTGCTGCTCGACTGAATGTTCCGCAAGAGAAGACCGGTTAAAGCTTTGGCGTCGGCACTAGGAATGAGTTCTGCGAGTTCCGGTTTAGCTTGCTGTTTGCTGTTGGCCACTTCTGACCCTGTTTCATTTCTTTCCCCAAGACTTGTCTCAAAGATGCGAAAGATCTGTTGCAAAAGTGTGAGATGACCAAGGCCAAGCTCATGCAGCTGGCAAAGATTCCCAACCACAAAAGGTAGAACCTTGGCAGGAGCGTGCGTTCCAATGAGTCGTAGCGCCATTGCGCTGGCTTTTCGTTGCGGTCGATCAATGTGCACATCTAGCTCTTGACTGGCGCTCGAGTCGAGCAAAAGCGCTGCCAGCATGCCTCGCAAGCGGTTTGACTTGATTTGGGGCTCACCAGCATATTCGGCCTCCTCCAGATCGAAAACGCGTATACCGAGCTCTCCGAGAAGAAGAATAGCGCAAAGACTTGAGTGGGTATCTTGCACAAACTGGAAAAAGTGGTACTGCACAAGGTCAACCTGCGCTGGGATAAGATCCCCACAAAATTGACGCAAAAGTAACTGAAGCGTGCATAGAAGGCCTTCCGATAAGCCGTCGTGACTTTTCACAGCAGCCTCCGTCACGGCCCCGCTCGCATGGGGGAAACCGTCTTCTTCTCTGGCTGTCGACACCGCGCCGACTGGACCAGAAGCCACTGGTTCCGGGGGTGCGATGTCATCGTCGTCGTCGTCGTCGTCTCGTCGTCCGACGAAAACTGGAAAAAAGGGCGTCGAGCACTTCCACAATACAGTCTCCATCAGATCTCTTTCCGACAGACTTGCAAAGAGAACATCGTCGTCCCCGACAAAGTCATCCTCCTCGGGTCCCCAACTTGAGCGTCTCTCCTCGAGGCTTGATTCTTGCTGTGAGAAGAAAGATGGTCCAAGATCCATGAACAGCGGCATCACAACCCAACGAAGCGCAACGCTTTGTTTCGAGCTGAGCAGCTCACTAAGACGAAGGATTGAATGTGCAGCCTCAATTCTAAAATCTCTCAGAGGATGGTGGATCACGTTCAATAAAATGTCAATGGCCTGAGCAGCCACAGAAACAGAGCGCAGACTGCCCAACGCTCGTAAGGACGCCTTGGTCAGAGTCTGAGCTTGCCGTTTGCCCACTTGCAAACTCGGGGTCTCCTCAACGCCATTGCTTAGCGCCGCAGTCACATCAGCGAGATCATTTTCCTCTTTGGTCTCATTCGCTTCGGATGCTTCAAATTGAGAAAGATCCGAACGTAAGAACTCAAAGGCAACTTGGGCGTCGTCTCGAGTTTGGCTTGTAAGCTCAAAGACAAGCGGATATGCCCCAAGTGCAACGTTGACGAGATCTTGGCGTGACGACGAAATCATGGCGTGCAGCGTATCACGAAGAACAAAGGCAACAGGTGTTGCTTCGAGAGGCCGAGCTTTTAATAAGACGGTGACGAGACCAATACAAGCCACGCGGACTTCGGTTTCCGTGGTTTCTCGACTTGCAAGGTCAGTTGCACCTGCGAGGAAAAAACGAACCAGCACACTCGCGAGACCTTCCACTCGCAGTGGGACGAGCCGCGTGAGAACTTGCAATAACGATGAAAGGAGCGCTGCGTTACGGCGGCCGCCGACTTCTCCTCCTGCTTCGTTGACCAGAGAAGCCCGTGCTCCACCACTGCCTCTTGCACCATGTGCGCGCATCGCGCGGAATGCATCTATCACCAGACGCTGGAGCATCGTGGCTGGGACGCCACGATTCTTTTCATGCAGGCACTTGGCATATGTCTCGACAGCCAGGAGACGCTCGTGCTCCACTCTCGTTTGCATGCAGTGTATAAAAAGTGCACTGGCCCGAGCTTCGTCCTCGGCAGATCCAAGCTGGGCAAACATGAATGCAGCATAAAGTGACCAGTGGCCTGGCTGCATCTCCGTCTGGAAGGCCGAAACGCTCGCATTTGCCCTAAAGAAGCTGTGCGAGAGAAAAATTCGACGTGTGCTTGCGTGCTGTGGAAGCTGAAGAGTGCGAACTAGAAGCGCATAGGGCCCAAGTCGATACTGCAACAGAGATCGACGGAGAGCGATTCTCAAGACCGCCGCAAAGTCGCGAATATCTCTTTGATGCGGCTCATCTTCAATCTCGATGAGCTCTTCCAAAGAGGTAGCCAGCGTCTGCGCGGCCACGGCGGATTGATCACCAGCGCACGTTAGCAATGTTGCGAGCGCATACTCTCGAAGAGATGGCGTTGTCCAGAATCGCTTACATTCGCCAAACAGCGCATAAATGGCGAGACGCGTGCGCTGTGGACATTCAAAGGCCTTGGTGGCCAAGACGCGGCAAAGCGAACGAAGTCGTCGCTCATCAAAATACTCATAGGGCAGAGCGGCCACCGTCTGAAGAATACGCTTCAGCAGACGTTCCTGCTGCGACGTTGCCAGGACCTGCCGGAAGACTGTATCGATGGCGCACAATGAGCGGAAATACACGTTCTCCGCGAGCGGCTGGGCTGGATCCCTCGACTGGAGAGATGCGCTTAGCGTAGGGGCCATGGCCTCAAATATTTTCACTGCAAGCGTGCCCGTGCGTGAGTCCGCGCCACGAATGCCCATGAGAAGGTTGTTTGCTACAAACGGAATCGTGTGATGCAGCTTGCGCGCCCAGAGCAGAAGAACTTCCATGCGATGCAATCGCTCTACTCTTGGAAGGTAGTGCAACCCGGCAGAGAGCTGAGCAAAGGGCCTTTCCAAAAAACCTGCACAGAGGGGAATGCCTCGCGATAGCACGGCACGAAGCTGTGCACGCTCCTCCTCAACACTGAAGGCTTTGCCTACTCGTGCGTACACGGCAGTCTCCCAGGAACAGAGATCGGCGTGAAAGCGTCTTCGAATGCGCAACTCGCGAGCATCGTCACCAGAGAGACCGAGTTGACCATTTTTCCTCCGTGAGCCTTGCGAAGCCGACGTCAAATCGACTGCTAGCTTCAGGCACTCGATGCTCAATGTTTGACACGGCTTGACATCGAGACTGGCACTGAGCAATAGGGGAAAGAGCATCGTATCCTGTGCACGAATGAGGTCCGCCGGGAATGCCGAGAGCACAGCGTGTATGCAAAGAGTAGCTCCGTAGCGAACAGCTGGCTGTGGCGCGAGTAAAAAGTTTTCCATGTCGGCAAGAAAACCAGCAACGAGTTCTTTGGATCGGATCGTTTGCTCAAAGGCCTTCAAACAAAGCTCACAATGCATTGCAAAGTCACCTTGGGTTACGGCTGGAAGGGCATTTGAGACCACGGCCACAAGCGCCTTGAAGATATCCGTCTCTCTTTCTACTTTAACGAGCTCGACGGCCAAATGGTGCACACAGCCGCGTGCCGCGAGTTTTTCCTCGGGTAAAAGCTGTGTTTTGCTCACAATGCTACGAAGCACCCGAAAGAGTGTGTTGGGTGTCGGTGTTGATTTCCCGTACTTGATAATCTCAATCATGCTAACAAGGACGACCGACTTTTCCAGACTTTCCACTTGACTGCTACGTAGACGAGCAGCACTGTCGGTGCCGACGGCACCTTGCATGAAATTGGCTCCATTTTTCGAAGCTGCGTCCCCGTAAACCATGTGAAGTCGTGCAAGCGCCCCTGTCGCGTCAGTCTTGACCATGGTAGTTTCTGCGGAGGCGCAAGTGAAGAAAGAGCACATGATCGAAACGCTGAGCATTCGCATGTCCTCGCTTGGATGGATCAGCAGGGCCTCCAAAGGTGGCACGGCAAGGGTGCTGAGCTGAGCAAAGCAAGGGGAGAGGATGTCGAAGGCCGTCTTCACACCAGCAAAGATCGTGGAGCCCATGTCCAGCGCTTGGGACGCACGGGAAAAGTGTCTCTCGTCAATCGTCTGATCAGAGAGCGCCTGCGCGAGACTAAAGAGAAGTTGCAGGGCTTCGCGGCGACGCGATTGTACTGCGTGAAGTAAAAGGCTCGCGAGACACAGAAAGGCGTCAACGGCAAGACTTTCCAAGATCTCGTCCATCTCTCCAGCCTGGCTCTCTCTGCGCACAAGAGTTTCGCCTTCTTCTGCGCGCATCTTTTCGTCCGATGTACCACTTAAGCCAGAAATGCCATCGCCGGAGCCATTTGCGAAAGAGACATCTTCTGCATCTTGGCTGCCTTCGTGCACGGTGCGAAGTATGTCATCGAGACGAAGGAGGCTTGCTTCTGCGACGTTTCCTTCGGCTGCCTCGTGGTTCATTTCTCGACGTTGACTTATCGCGGCACTTCGCCGTCGCGCTTGCTCAAAGAGCGTGGGGTTGTCATTTTTTAGCTTGACAATCACCCTCGCGCCTGCAAACCATTGACGGAGCTTCTCTTGCGCAGCCATCTTGCGCCGGGCAAACCAGGTCGAGCGCCAGATCCCGTCTACTTTGTGTTTGCGCGTCCCGCGCTTTGCGAGCTTGCCGCCTGGGTAGCCAGCTCCTGCGGCTGGCTGCCTTCACGGATGCCGCGATGCCTCTCGACGAGCCCAAGTCAACTCAATGAGCCGTTGGGTCGTGACCCACTCACTTACTGCACCGCACTGCAGAGATCCGGGCGTCACGACCGACACCTTTGGCGGGGCGAGAACAAGACCGTGGCACGCCCTGACAAGGCTTGCGTCTGCTCGTTCTTCCTCTTGCTCAGCTTTTCGTCGAGGCCAACTCCCGTGCGAGCGAGCCCAGCCCTGCGCGCGGAGGACGAGCGCGCTGCGCCCATTCCCATTCGCCTTTATCTGGCTGTTGCCGTGACTTTGACTCGGCTCGCGCAAATCTGCGATGGACGCTGCGGCGAGCCCAGGGCGTTGAGCGCGCGATACCTCCACGGCTGCCGCGGCCACAAAGATGAGGGGCGCGAAGACGCTGACGGCCCTGCTTGCGGCGGTGAGCGTCCTGACGTCCTGCGGCGCAGGAAACTCCCCGGCTGCGACGGCAACCTGCTGGACGCACAACGTTCGCGAGGAGACCCTGGCTTGCGCTGACCGCCTTGGCGACGACCAAAGCAATGATGTTCGCTCTCGCGGACGTGAAGCAGACCTTGCAGAGCGGAAAGCTTTTGTGGTGAGCCGTTCTTGGCAGACGATTGAGCCATGGCATCAAATTCCAAGCGGCCTCGATGTTCGTCTCGACTTCGAAGCCGGCAAACGCCACGCTCGGATCCCAGACCCTTGGAAGCTGCGCGTGCAGATAAGCCTTTTGGATATGCACGCGACGGTACTTACGACAAACGCATGGCTGCCAACCTCATCATCGGCGCCGTGGAATATCATTTCGAGTGCTATCAGGACCGACCTGCGAATTGTCCAATCCTGTCTTCTACGGGACGAAGCCTTGGGTTCTCTCGCAGCTGCCAAGAGCGTCGAGGAGCTCTTTGCCATCACAAATGGGCGAGTGTATCTCAAAGCTCGAGTTGATGGTGACTATGCTTGCCTTTGCGGAAGTGCAGAACCATGTCGCGGTCCACGCGATGCCCAGAAACAGTGCGAAAGCGCCTACGCGGAAATGGCCACGAAAAGTGACAGTGTGAGACCCGATGTGTGCTCCAAACAGCGCAGAGCATATGCAGAATGCGCGACAAAGTGTAGCGCTTTCCAAGACACAATTTTGCTCGATCGGGATCTCTTTCAAGATTCGGTCGAAGCGATTGAACAGTCGAAGCTCGTGCAACAGGAAGAAAGAGCTACAATGTTTGGTGGAATGATGAGTTCTTGGTGTCAGAACTGCGGGTTCTCGCGCGGCAAGGTCGTCTTTGCATTTGGCGAGGATTTATACCCACGCGCCAAGGCTGCCGACGCAACCGAGTGGACAATTGGAAAATCCATGTATGAGACCTACATGCGTCATGCGGACTTGGGCCGTACAGAGGCAAGCGGGTCACCCATGATTCAATGTGCCGGGCACGCTGCACATCCGGTAGTGCTCGTATCTGTGTGGTCTTTAAAGAACGTGCACCGACTGCTCGCGGACCTCATCATCCCTGTGTGGTCTACTTTGCATGATGCCGGAATGGACCCAGCCCGTGCAACTCTATTCATCGATCTTGGCGATCCAGTGGAACGAGCTCAAATGCAGCAAATTCTCCGCGACCGACATCCGTCGCAAAAACTTTCAACTCTGGGTCTTTTGCGCTTGATATTTCGCGAAGTTCACTCGACTGAAGCGCTTCGTATTACATCCGAGGAGAAAACGTACTGCTTTGCCAATCTTTTCGTGGAAGCAACCGCCATGCCCTTTCACAGGCATGCGCGTGATGAGAACACTCACAACCGAAGTGGACAGGGTGTGATTTTCCGTCGCGAGCTGCAAACACTCTTGAAGCGTGTTTGGCCCAGCCCTTTCAATGACAATGGCGGAATTGAAGGCGTGGTGAGCTTTGTCAAGCGTCGAGGCACCCGAGAATTTATCAATCTTCGTGAGGCAAAAGCCGTAGCGAAGAAAGTCTTCGAACCTCTGGGTATCACGATACACGACCTCGTACTCGAGAGACTCTCTTTCGATCGACAGTGGTCGCACTTTCAACGCACGCGCGTGCTTTGCTGTGTACATGGGCAGGGGTGTGCCAACATGGTCTTTTTGCCGGAGCGCTCGGTCGTGATTCTTGTCATGCCCATGGGGACATCTAAAGAAAGAGAAACGTACACAGCGATGGCACGTTGGCTTGGCCTTCGGCTCATTTTGCACGAAATTTCCAAAGATGTGGACCGTGAGACCAACGGAACATTCACAAGCTCACTTCCCGGTTCTGGTTCTGAACCTTTTGTAAATAGGGACCCAAGATGGGATCAAGACATCATCCTCGAACCAGAGGCATGGAGGCATACCTTGCGCAAAGCGTTGATTGCACTCGTTGACATGTAAGGAGCATACTCTGTAAGAAGACACAGAAAACATTTTTTTTTCCAAAAGATTTATAAGGAGTGCTGCGAAAGCTGTGACAAGGGCTTCCACTGCGCCAATCCTGGAGTCCACACATGAGTGTTCGCATCAATTGAGCCGTTCACGGCCAGTTGGTAGAGCTCTTCTCCGGAGACCGGCCCTTGCTGGGCTCCTGTGCGGTCAATGTACAAGAAGGACCCAATATTTACAGCTTGTGCTTGTCCACTCTCGCCCGATGCCGAGGTCCCATCCTCTGCTGCATCGTCATCCTCGCCCTCCTCCTCAACAAGTTGCACGTCAGAGCCATGAAGGCCGAAAGGGTCGCTATTGTCGTCGACATCGGGCAAGGTTTCGGACACGAAGCGATGAGAATCGCCGCTCGGATCCTTCTCTCCGCCGCGCTGAATCGCCATCAGTGCGTCAGTGTGCTGGGCATCATCCGCATTTGATGAACAAGTCGAAGAGGCAACTAGGGAAGATGATGGCTGAGCTTGCGAGGCAGGACCGGATTCGTACATGTTTTGCGTCAAGTCAAGACGTATGATATCCCGTTCACAGAACAGCTCGTAGTGAGACATGTCTGCAGCCGGACGCACGTAACATACGCTATCATGCAGACTTGTATCGCAGCATGAGCAGCGACAACAATCGTCGTGACAACGCAGACGGCCGTCGTCCCCAGTACATACTTGTTCAACAAGTTCGATTGGATCTTCGTCGATGCGTCCAGCACGCGTTGGGATGAGCACCCTGCGGGTCGAAGAAGAGAGGACAGGCTGCATGCACACGACGCACGACGGGCGATACTGCGTCTCGCAACATTCGTCGCAGAACACAAGCAATTTGTACTTGTCAAGGGGGCTGCGCCGCGCCGTCTCGAGCGTCAGTGCTCGATGACAGGAATTGCACTTGAGACATTGCGCCTGCCGGTGTAAATGGATCCCAGGCTCCAGCATCACTCCTTGCGAAGGCTCCTTGATAGCGTCAAGACACGCCACACACTGGGGCAGTTCTTCCTCGTCCTCATGAGGCTTGCAAAGTAACATGTTGCGAGGATTTTGAGATGAAGCGTCTGGCGTTGTTGATGGTACAACTGCAAGTGAGGCGGGCCAGCCGCACCTCGCGCAGCACATGTGATCTTTATGCCACGTACGGTGGCAAGGGAAAACAGAAGGTTGAGGTCCTTCTTGCCCACACGAAGCGCATTTACTCACCAATTGAGCATTGCACTCGGCGCAGTATGGCCAACAGCCACCAATGCGATCGATCTGGGGAGGGTCGTCGTCATCGTTTGGATCAATAACTCGAGAGCACGTGTAACACCGCAGATGCACTTTATGCCATGCAAATCCTTTCCATAGGACCACTTCCTCGCGGGCCTCGTCTCCATGAAGCTGTGCGAGACGTGGCGATGGAGGTCGAAGACGAATGGCTGGATTGGTGCTCGAGTGCGACCTTATCACTTGGGAGACGGACATGTTCGATTGCGAACCACATGTTCCTGCACCCAATGCGTCTTCACATTTTACATCGGCGCTGCCAAGGCCCAGGTGGGGCAAAGAAGCTGGCATTGACACATCAACATGCTCTTTACAGATTGGACAGATGCGGCGCGCATCAAGAAGCCTCGAAAGAGCCTCATCAACGTCTGGGGCTTCTGCACTAACGATTGGCCGAGGACGCTCCACGGCATCACTGCCCTCTCGCAGAACCAGGTGCTCGGACTCGTTTCGAAGTTGCGAACCATCTTTCCCCCCTTGCAGACCCTGCAAGCCGTGCGCGCTACGACTGGACGCAGGACGCGTGCTGAGTCGCTCGAGCCCCTTCGCAACGGCCTCATCCGTGAGACGCATGTTCGCACAATACAAGCACGCGCAGCTCCTGCCTATGCGTCCACGTGCTTGTATGATAGCGTATTGCGTGTCGAAGAGGAAAATTCGTCGCCGAAGGCCATGTTTGCTCTCGTGCATTTCGCGAGCATCCTCTTCTTCAATGACGGCCTCTGCGCGATCCAGCGCGTCTACGAGCGCGTGCATCCGTTCGCAGAGGCTTTCTATACATTTGCCCTCATGCCCACGCATATGCATGTCCAAAGAATGGTCTTGCTCCTGTGTTTTGTTGGCGGAGGCTTGGACCACATTTTCGAGCATTGTGAGCATGTGTCGCGCAAAGTCGCGATCGACAAAACGGGCACATTCTTTGTCGAGGTGCATTCCAAAGTCGACGCCTCGGCGAAGCTCTAGAAGTTGAAATTCGAGAAAGTCGACCTGGTTCTCGGCCATTTCAATGGGCGAGCACTGGCTCAGAACAGGCTCCCACAGCCAGTTTTCTTCTTTGTAGCCGCCTCGTCCAGAGCGCGCGCCGGCATATTCGTCTGCGCTCTCGCCCTGCTCGTCTTGGTCCTCAGCCTCACCATCCTCGCCATCATTGTCGTGCAAATTTTTCGCACCGAAATCAAAGTCATCCTCATCGTCAATGTCACTGTGAACCTCGTCACGATATTCGCCAAGACTTGCGCGCAGACTCGCTGGACGCTCGAGCGCCATACGTGCTATTGCGCCGGTAAGCTCTTGGTCGTACGTGTCATTCTCGACGTCGATGTCGGACTCTTCATTCACGCTATGACTAAACTTGCGTTCTTCATCGAGGTCTGAAGTTGCAGCGCTTACAAAGCATTGATCTCTCGACCTGGGCTCTGATTCCCTCGAAGCATCGCCTTGCGTCGTGCCCTGTTCGCTTTCTGGGAGGGAGATCATGCTCATCTTGGACTCTGAATCTGCACGTGCCGCCCGACGTTCGGCGTTTGCACGGGCTGAAGAAAGGCTCGTGGTGTTGTCACCAGCAGCAAGGCTCGCTTCGATACCGTGTCCTTCGTCTTCACTGTTCATCAAAGCGCTCGTGTCAAGTGAGTCCCTGTACTGGGAGCTGCGTTCGCTGCCAGCTCGTGCGGTGCGACGCGCGCGACGCGCGACCCTGCTCCATTGATTCGAGTAGCCGAGAAGGGCCTCATTCTTGCTGGGCATGTAGAGCAGAAAGATTTCGACAATGCGAAAGAAGCGCAGACTTGCGGAGAGCGGCGCACGCTGAAGTTGAAGAGCGTCGGCTTGCGCGCAGAGCAAGTTGCGGACGAAGTTCACACTGTCTCGATTCCAACCAGAGAGCACAGCGGTCTCGAATATAATTTGATCGAGGCCCCTGAGGTTGTACAAGCCGCGGGTCGGAAGGCTCCGAAGCGTGCTCATGCAAAGCATCTCCACAATGCGGTGCAAGATGTAGTCGGTCGCTTCATCGCGAAAGTCGCGGTCACGCGGAATGGTCTGCAAAAGACGCAAAAGGCCCGTACGCCACCCTTGCGAGGAGTGGAAAATATGCAGATTCTGGGCGCTGCTCGCACACAGGGTGAACAGAGCGCCGACAAACTCCTTGCGGACAAGATTGTCGCTCATCCAGCCGAGCATGCACAGAAGCACGGGAATGAGCTCTTGTGCGGCCACACTTACAAGCTGCGTGAACGGGTTGGTGGTCTGAAAGTGATGTGCGTCGAGCGGCTCGACGAGCTGTCCGGTGATCAGCTCAAAGAGGGTAGCGCAGTCAATGTACTCGATGCCACCGGCAAAGGAATTTCGCATAGAACCAACGTCGTGCGACGCGGACCAACTTTGCGTGGCGGCGGACTTGCTCGTCCAAATTCGCTTGTCCGCAGAGAAAGCTTCGTGCTCAGGAATGCTAATGTCGGTGAGCCTTGGAAAGTGAAAGTTAGCTTCCAGTCCAAGTGCGCTGCCGTCACGGACACAAGAAGCGAGGTCATCCGAGCGAAACGTATGTACAGAGCCAACAAGAGACATGCTGGAGCGACGAGCCTGCATGACAAGCTGAGCGAGGCGCGAAGATCGCAAACCGGACATGCGAAGGTCCGAGGTGCGTCCAAAGAGGTCCGATCGACGAGACATGAGATCCGAGGTGCGGGCATCAGCGTCGGCGGCGCTACTAAGGTTCGACGCGCGGACGCCAAGAGCGGAACCGGCTGGAGCACCGCCATCTGAATACCCTTCGTGATGAATGGGGGCCATTTGCGGCTTGCGCTCGAGCCCTGGCCGTGTCGGAAGGCCAGTCAGGTCCGTCTGGCGACGCGGTTCCTGCTGTACATGGTGGTGGTGATGGTGGTGGTGATGATGTTGGTGGCTGCTCAGCCCAAGCGAGCTACCCGCAGCTATTCCTCGCCCTGGCATGGAAATGAGCTCGCTCTGACGCGCGGCCGAGGAGAGCGTGGCAAGACCACTTTCCCGCGTGGTATATGTTTGCTTGCATGCGAACTCAGACTTTCTCCTTCCCGTGGGCATCGGCATGAGGCCTTGGTGGTGAGCCCCTGGTTGATGGGCGCGCCGGAGATCAGAAGCCCGCCCTGGGTCACCTGTTTCGAAGAAAGCGCTGCCTCCTCGCCCGCCACTGCTGCTGAGGCTGCTAAAATGACTCATTCCACTGGCTGTCGTCGCCGCAGGGTTACTGCTAAGACTACTTCCGGTTCTGCTACTCGGCGCGACGAAGCTCCCAGCGGCGGCAGTTTTGGGAGTTGCACGAGCCACGACGGAGCCCGAAGCGCGTTCGTGCGTGGAAACGCTACCTGTCTCGAAACTTGTATTGCTTGCCTCGCGACGAGCGCTTCCCATAGCGCTGAAGGGGCCGTTTTCTGACGAGGAATGCCCTGACTGCGAGCCAACGGAGCCCAAGGCGAACGAGGTTCGGCTGCCCCGTCGCCTCCCACGCTGCTCGAGCTGAACGGCACGCGTGAGGAGGGACTGCGCAAAGGCGCGACGCACAAGGACATTCCGCATTTGCGAGTGCCTTGGTTTATCGAGAGCCGCACGAGGCAATTGGTCGAGAATCTCCTCTGGGGGCGCTGCAACGAGAGTCTGCACGGAGAGGAGCTCGAGTGAGAATATGCCGCATTCAAATGCCTCAAGACCGACCAGAAACTCATCGCAGCGGTCATGCTGCGCGCACGCGTGCAGGGCTCGCCACATTCCTTTGACAGCCCAGCGTCGCACATCGCGATCTACGCAGCCTTGAAGCACGTCGAGACATTCGAAAAAGAAGAACACGCATCGCTGCGGGGGTTGCGAAGTCCCAGGGTTGGTGGCTGCGTCTCTTTCGTGGCTAGATTCTGCCTCGTTTTCCGCGGCAGCCTGGCCTGCGTTAGATTGAGAGGTTTCTTGCGCCTCCTCGGCACTTTCCGAGGAGGAGAGGAGCTCGGCGTTAAGTTCGTCGAGCTCTAATAAGCAGTCGAGGAGTGTGATGCATTCCTCGGCACTAAATAGGATGGCTGCGATGGCTCGCATGGCCTCGGCTGGGTTTGTAGGGCTAATTGGCAAAAGGTCGGATGAGAGGCTGTCGCCGGTCGTCATTGTCGAAGAAGGGCCCGCGAGCGCGTCTGACACGACGGCATCTTGTGAGCATGCTCTTTGCAGGCGATCGAGGCAGTGGAGCGCCCCTGTGCTTTCGTCGGACTCGGCGGCGAGGAAAAGAGCATCCATGATGACTTTCCACAGAGGCTGAACGGGCCCGAGGCGTGGCAGTGAGAGTGTTTCGGGGGTATTTGCATCGAGCTTCTCGCTGAAGAGGTCGCTCGTGGCTGCATCGACATCTCTGCTGTCACTGCTGTTCCCACTATCACTACGTTGAAGTCTTCCAAGACGGGATGCGAATTCGTGCTGCTCTTCTTTTACGGTATGAGATGCAGACTGCCGGCTGCGTTCCGCGTCTTCGCCATTCTCTTCTTCCCCTCGTCGCCCATCAACGGTTGCGACGTCGCGCAAAGGTGCGTGTTGCCCTTCGCAGCGACCACTGCCCGTCCGCATGCCGAGCGTCCGACCGCCGCGACAGCCGGGTTGGGCTGTCTGGCTGTCTGTCTGGCGGGCGGGCGGGTGGGCGGAAACCCGCGCCCTCGCGTCAAGTCAGCCAGCCCGTCAGCCGCAAAAGCGCACAACACGCACGAGAAATATACCGGCCGGCCTGTTCGCTTTGGTGCTTTGTGTCTTTTGTCGTAGCCTCCTTCTCTTGGCCAAGCTCTTGGTTGATCTTCCTCGCCTTGCTCTGCAGCCAGAACGTGGCGGGCGGGCCTGGACGCCCCCGAGCTGCGGCTCGACCTGCTGGTCCGGTCGACCGAGCACGCACCTCTTCCCCGAGCGCTTTCGCCGTGCGAGAGGCCAGCGACCCTTGCTCGCTCGCCTGCTTGCCTGCTTGCTTGCTCGCTTTTGCTCGCTAGTATCTCGCTCACCCTTGAGATTCTGCGGATGGTCGAGCCGAGCCGAGTCGAGCCCAGGTCAGGTCAGGTCGGGTCGGGTCGGGCGGGGCCCACACGGCGCCTGGGAGGCCCTGCTTCGCGCGCCCTGCGTATGGCTTCGGCTTTCGCGCGCCTGCTTCGCGCGCCCTGCCTGGCTCTGCTCTGCTCTGCCTGGCTCTGCTCTGCTCTGCGCCGCGTCGGCGCTTTCTCTGCTCTGCTGCCAGCAGCTGCCGCTGTTTCTGCTGCGCCCGCGCTGGTGCGGAGGCTCGCTGCGCTGCCGCGCCGCCGTCGCGACCGGGCCCGCCCCGCGTCTCGACTCTGCTCTGCTCTGCTCTGCTCTGCTCTGCTCTGCTCTGCTCTGCTCCGCTCCGCTCTGCCGCACGCCGCGGCCCGGCAGCGAGGTGAGGTTGCTTGCTTTTTCAAAACCCCGTTTGAACGTCTGCTCCTGGATCTGATCTGCTCGCTCGCTCCGCGTCCCGTCTCCTCTCCTCCCGTCTGTCCCGACGCGCGCCATGGCGTCCACGGCGGGCGCCGCCTTCCCGCCCACGCTGCGTCCCGTCCCTTCCCCGCTCTCCTCGCCGCGGAGATCGCTCGCCTCGCGCGCGCGCGCAGCCCAGACGCTTCCTCGATCGCATCCTCTCGCGCTGCTCGCCGCCGCCGCGCCGCGCACGCAGCCAGCTGCAGGCCGCTCGCGCTGCTCGCTTTCCGGCAGCCGGCGGCGCCAGCCCTCCCTCCCTCCCTGGGCGCGGCGGCGGCGGCCATGCCAGCAGCGCAGCGGCGGCGGCAGCAGCTCCTCGCGCCTGGCTGCTGCGCCGCGCCGCGCCGCGCCTGGCCGGCCGGGGACGGTGCGCGCCGTGCACCTCGCGCACTGCGCCTGCCGCGCCTGCCTGCCGCCGCGCCTGCGACAGCGGGGTCGCCGGCGAGCCAGCGCCGGCACACATGCCAATAGTTCGTGCACGCGCGCGTGGGCCGAGTTTGGTGGATTCTCCGCGTCCTCGCTCCGCCCGACCGGGGCGGCTTGCGGCGGCGGCGGCGGCGGCAGAGGAAGGCCATGCGGCAGCGCAGGCCGTCGAGCCCGCCGACAGGACGGACAGCCGCACCGCGACGCCGTGAAGGGCGAGTTGAGTCGCAGTCGGGCCCAGCTGCAGCCGCAGCAGCAGCCATGGCAGGCAGCTCGCAGTCGGGTTCAACGTTGACGCGATGAAAAAAAAAGGGTTCCGGAAACGCTGCACTGCTTTCGCGAACATTCGCGGGAACGAAAGAACGCTCTGGAAAAGGGGAACGGGAGGGGGACGCGCGGCGGGCGTCCCTCCACGTTGGAGGGGCCGACAGGCGATTCCGAGAGCGCCTACCAGAGCAGTGCATGGCAAAGCAAAAGCCGAGCCGCGTTCGAGGCGCATTGGCAGCAGAGGCGGCTGGCAGACAGCAAGGCTGGGGCTGCGCTGCTGCTGCTGCAGCGCCCAGACCCGAAACCATTCGCCGCAGACCTGAACGAAGAACAGACACTGACAGGCAAGGACAGGAGGGGCAACGCCACGCTGGGACGTGAGTAGAGAGAGAGGAGTAGATAGATCATGACGCGCGTCGCGGTGTTCTTGGCGGGCCTCGTGCTCGCACTCGCGGTGCTCGCCGACATGACACCGCGGACCCAAGCCTTCGGAATTTGGGACAAACACTTTGGTGGGCCGGGATTTGGACACCCGTCCGCAATGTTTGCGCGGCCGAGTCTCGGCCCGTCCTGCGACGTGTGGCCCCACCAGGCCAAGTGCCAGCAGGCTGCTTCGTGGCGCCAACAGCAGCAACGGCAACAGCAACTTCGCCAACAAGAAGAACGCCGACGACAGCATATTCTCCAAAAGCAACGAGAGCAGCAGCAGCAGCAGCAGCAGCCTCTGCGCGAGCGCCTGTTTCGTGTCATTGACACAGGCGAGACATACGAGGTCCGCGTAGAGGCGCCCGAGCGCCAGAAGCGAGGCCTCTTCGATCTTCGGGTCGAGGACGAACCTCACAGCGGCAACAAGCTCTTGCACATTACCGATCGCGCAGCGCCCGGACGCTTTGATCGCGAATTTAAACTGCCCCAAGGCATCACAGACAAGGATGTGCGCGTTCGCTGGGACCGTGACTTTCTCACGCTCATCGTGCCCAAGGCGCCAGTCGAAGCGCCACAAACGCAAGAGACTCTTGTCATTTCTGGACAGCCACAGGCACCAGCAGCCAAACTCCCCAAGGTCGAGCTGAAGTCGTCATCGTATGCTACAACGCAAGCGCAACCATCGCCGCATGGTGCGGTTGAAGCACCATCAGTAGCAGAAGCTGAAGATGATCTTCTCATCGAGGACGTCGCTGCAGACGACGATAACGACGAGGACGACGGAGATCTAGAACTCGAGGAAGACGCGGCATCAGGGTACGTCGACAACCTCGGCATTTTCCGCGAGTACTAGATGGTGACAAAGTCGCAAGTATTGTGTGTAAATAGAATCCAAAACAAATGTAGCTGCAAGTTTTTATCCCCATCCCTGGCTTATGATGATTATTTGCTTGATGAACACAACCATCTACGCCGCGGCGAAGCGAGGTTTCTCCTGTTTGTGCTTTTACTTTCCCTGCTGGCTATTGGCTATTGGCCAAGCTCGCCGACTGACTGACTGACTGACTGACCGCCTGACAGTGAATCTACTAATCTATTTATCTACGTGGGCGAAAAAGTGAAGCAATCCCCTCGACGATACGGTGGAAGAATCGCCGGATACCGTTGGCAATCTGTGCAAAGGTTCGCAAGACCCACAACTTCATGCCCATTTTCATCGTCTCGTAAATCATACTGCGAAAGACATTGCCCAGCATTTCCTGCTGGCGCCGAGCCTCCGCCTGGCGATCCTGGCCCATGCGGCCTTGCTGTTGCTGCTGCTGCTGCTGCTGCCGCCTCTGCTGTTCGTTAATATTCTGAAAGATGTTGTTGAAAAAAGAAGCGTCTCCGAATTGGTTTCCGCCAAACCCAGAGTCGAGGTTCTCGTCGTGCACAGTGCGAGCCTCCGAGCCGTCCCGGTACTTGTAAATGGTCGTCCTTCGAAGTTTGCGCTGGCCATTCGGCGTGATGATCACCTGTTCGATGGTCTGCGTTCCAATGGGCTGCTCCTGCTGGCGGTACTGTTGCTGCTGCTGCCGCTGCTGCTGTTGCTGCTGCTGTTGCTGCTGCTGACCACCTCGCTGTTGCTGCTGCCATTGCTGCTGCATACGTTGAGCACGGAGTAGCTCTTGCCACACGTTCTGATTGCCAAAACCTCCGCGCTCCATCTCGCGAAAAAGACGATTGATGTCTTCATTGCGGAAAATGTGCCGAAACAACTCCTCCGGGTCCACATACTGGCCTTGAAAGCCGCCCTGACCGTATTGCTGGTAGCCCGACTGCTGGTAACCTCCGGGCCCTTGGCCAAATCCACCGCTACCAGGTCCGGCGCCAGATCCAGCCCTGCTGCCTCCGCCCCCCGAAAGTTGATGGTAGGCTTCAGACACCTCCTTGAACTTTTTTTCTGCTGCCTTTTTGTTCTCCTCCGTGTCGTTCATATGCCTGTCCGGATGATACTTGAGCGCGAGCTTCTTGTACGCCTTTTTGATGTCATCCTTGGAAGCGCCGCGCTGGAGTCCAAGCACAGTATAAGGATCTTGCCACGCCGCAGAAGCTAGAGCACGCCGTCCTGAGGCCCACAACCCAGGAGCGAGCCGAGCCGTTCTCTCCGCCAAGCGCGGAGTTGCTGCCGTCGTCGCTGCCACTGACGCTCTGGTCCTCAACCTCGTCCTCGAGCTCATGCCGAGCCTCCACAATCCCGTCGCCAGCGTCCTTTGCTGCGGCTCCAGGCTCGCGCGGAAAGGCAATGAGCCCTGCCACCGCCCTGCGCTCCTCGCCACGCCATCGCGCGCACGTATCGCCGAGAGCATCTGCGCCTGGCCGCGTCGAGGAGATCGAGTGAGAGTGGTCACCAGGTCGGGTCAGTCTTGCAAAAAGGGTATTGCCAGCACGACGCCCGGCGCGGCGTCGCGCAAGGCTTAACGGAGGAAGAAATGCGCTCCTTGAGCGTCCTCGCGGTGGCGCTCGTCGTGCTCGCGGCAGTCAGCCATCTCTTGGGGACTGCTGCCGCTGCTGCTGCCTCTGCCGCTGCTGCTACTGCGAAGAAGGCGGCTTCGGCGGCGTCGGAATCGTCGCACACGAACAACTGGGCGCTCATCGTGGACACCTCGCTGTTCTTCTTCAACTACAGACATGCCGCCAATGCGCTTTCCATGTACAGGACCGTCAAACAGTTGGGCATTCCGGATAACCAGATCATCCTCATGCTCGCCGACGACATGGCCTGCCACAAGAGCAATCCGCTCAAAGCGCAAATCTTCAACAACCGCAACCGCCAAATTGAGCTGTACGGCGACACGGTTGAGGTTGACTACCGAGGGGAAGAAGTCACGGTCGAAAACTTTCTGCGTGTCCTTCTCGGAAGGCACACTCCTGGGACGCCAGCATCTAAAAGGCTCGACACCAACGAAGGCAGCAACATCTTCATTTACATGTCAGGTACGTGCCCGTTTTCTTGTCTTGCCTCGTCTTTTCTTGTCTGTCTTCGTCCTGTCTTGTATCATCTTTTCATATTCTTGCGTCCTTTTACAAAGTCTTGCTGAAAAATGCAAGTTCGTTTTTTTGGCAGCCACGTACGCCTCGCCACGTCTGCGGATATTTATGCACGGGCCAGTCATGAACTTTATGAACTGACATTCGTGGCTCTTTTGCAATTCATTACAGGCCACGGCGGCGATGAGTTCCTCAAATTCCAGGACACGGAAGAGCTCAGCAGCCAGGACATTGCTGGAGCCTTTGAGCAGATGCGTGTCAAGAAGCGCTTCAATGAAATATTCTTTGCCGTCGACACCTGCCAAGCCGCAACCATGTACAACCACTTTGATACCCCCGGCATTGTGGCGGCCGGGTCTTCAACGCGCAACGAGAACTCATATTCACACCACAGCGATGGCCACCTTGGTACGGCAGTCATTGACAGATTCACCTACTACATGCTTGAATTCATGGACCGTCGTGGAGACAAGGCCAACTTGGGCGATCTCATGCGCTATTTGACACCACAGCGCCTGATGTCAACCGCCGCCATGGACACAAGCAAGTTTTCGCGGCCTGTCAAAAGCGTTGCGCTCACCGACTTTCTTGGTTCCGTGCTCAAGATCGACACTACTGTTGCCAAGGCACCGTACAAGCCGCTCGAGACACGAGCATCCAAAACCACGAACTCCGTGGATCCACCCAAAACGACACAACAACAAGCACAACAGGTACGACCTTACCCAATCTATGAGGCGACATTTTAAAGTAAAAAACCTGAGATCTCTTTCTTTGTTCCCCTTCTCTCTTTTTCTCTCTGTCAGTGGTATTAAAATTAATTAAAAAATGAAGAGGAGCAGGACATCAATTCAGATTCATCGTCTGTCTGATTGAATGCCTGTCTCGCGATATAGCAAGAAACTTGCTTGCTTGTGAGCTAGAGCTCATTTCCCACAGAGACCCAGTTCTTTGTTGCAAAACATAAAAGCACTGTATGTTAGAGGCTGTCGTATATGGCCAATGTTCCCCCGCTTGCTCTCTCTCTCTCTCTCTCTCTCTCTTTGCGCATCATCGCAGATAAGATTGAATTACCCCCCTCGCCTCCTCGCGCTCCCCCTCCCCAAAAGAAAAAACTTACGTCGCGGAGATTGTTGCGTCTTGCGAAAATCTCAAGATACGACCCCCCCGGAACGAGCTCCTCGATGATTTCATAGATCTCTACCGGCTTTTGACTTTGGCCCTGGCGCTCACAGTATAGGACATCGCTCGCGATGTTGCGTCGCGTGCCGAGCGGATCAACGTCGCCCTTCTTTCCCACAAGACAAGTTTCCTTTGCATGCTGGAGGTAAAATCCATGACTTTTCGCCAACCGACGATTCACTGTCTGCTTGACCCAGGCAATCTCGTCAACCAAAGTGTAGCCCCACTTCTCCATGAGTTCAAGCGCAAACTTGTACTTGGCATTAATGACCCAGACAAAGAGAAAACCGTTTTCTTGCAGCGAGGGAAACGGGATTTTTTCAATAAGGCTGTGCAGAGATTGTCAAGGTCAGAGTCTTTGTCATATATGTTGCCAATGAGGCAGCCGAGCGCGTTCTACGTATTTCACGTACCTATCCGAGAGCTGTTTGTATCCAATGGCAACACCTCGCGTTGGATTCGAAGTAGCCAGCTGCCATGGGGGGTCCGTCATGATCACATCGAAAAGCTTGCCAGTTTTCCGACGCTGCGTTTGTGCTAGCTTGCGAAAGTCGAAGGTTCGCACGTCTGCCCGAATGGGAACGCATCGTCGTGGCGGCTTCCACACTTCGAGCTGAGGTGCGGTGGCTTCGTCAGCAGGATCCTCTTCCTTGGGAGCGGCGCTAGTCTTTGCGTTTGCTGTTGTTTGCTCTGCTTCGCCACTTTGGGTAGGGCTGTCATCGTTTGCGGTTGCTCCCGAGGCAGCAACATCATCAGCAGCAGTAGCAACAGCAGCATCAGAAGCAGACACCTCGCCTTCGCTGTTGCTGCAGTCTTTGCCATTGTCGCTGGAGCCTTGCGCGGACTCTTCATCATGTTCTGCGCACAAGTCTGCAAGAATCTCCTGCTCCAGTCTGCACATCTCCTGCTTCGTGGCATCGATGTACTTGACAAGCTGCTCCTCGGAGAGCCCGAGCAGGTTCGCCGGCAGGTCCATCGTCGCTTTCTCCTCCCCCCAACGAAATCAAACAAGAACTCAGAAAGCGCCGCGCCGCGCCGCGCCGCAGGAGCGCCCGCGCGAGCGCCCGCCCGCCCGCGCTCCCTCCGCGAGCCCAGGCTCGCTCGCGTTCTGCATCATTCCCCTCGCCCTCGCGCAGCAGCAGCAAGCCCAACGACGACGACGAGGCGCCAACCTAACGACCGCCGCCCCGCGGGCCAGGCCGGCCTGGCCCCGGCCAGGGCGCGCTGGCGCGCGAGCGAGCCGTCCGAGTGCCTCACCGGAGCGCTCCCAGGCGCGGGAGCCGTTCGCAGAAGCGCCGCGGCGGGCGCGGTCGCGGCAAAGATTCGGCCGCCGAGACGTCTCGGTGGCGCGGCCGAAGCGGCAAGGCGACCTCCCTCGCAGCCTGAGCAGCAGCAGCAGCAGCTGCAGCAGCAGCGGCAGCAGGCGGCGAATTCGGGTCGAAGACCCGGGCCTTGAGTCCCGAGCGCTGAGGCTGACGGTCCCACGAGCTGCGCCGCTGCCAGCAGTCGACCGTGGTCGATGCGGGATGCGGTGCGGAGACCCCGCGTTCATGCCGCATCCGCAGCCGCATGCGCCGACCGCGCGAGGCAGAGACTCTCCTCGCGCAGGGGCAGCGCCGTGCCGGTGGCGGAGGGGAGAAGGGACATGAATGCCTCATGCCAAGTCTCACTGGCAGCGCAGGCAGAGCTGAACTGGCCAGTCGCCACCCAGGGGGGAACCTGCATTTCTTGGGGCAAGCCGAAGCAAAACCGCAACGCAAACACGCTGTCACAACCTCTTCGAAGCAAGCAAGCAAGCAAGCAAGCAAGCAAGCAAGCAAGCAAGTCGAGTCGAGTCGAGTGGAGTGGAGCTGAGTCGAGCAGAGTAGCCACACGTCAGCAGCAAGATGAAGGTCCTCATGGTGCTGACCTCGAACGACAAGCTCGGAGAGCACGACGAACAGACGGGATGGTATCTTCCCGAGTGCGCGCACCCGTACCACGTCTTCAAGCAGGCCGGCACGGTCGAGATGGTCTCCGCAAGCCCTGCCGGCGGCAAAGCGCCCGTGGACGAGAGCTCCGTGGACGCCTCCAAGGAAGACAAGGTCTCGATGGACTTGTACAAGGACGAGGCCTTCAAGACCTTTACCGAGGAGACAAAGAAGCTGAGCGACGTCAAGGGAGACAAGTTTGACGCCGTCTTCGTTGTCGGAGGATTCGGAACCATGTGGGATCTGCCCGAAAACGCTGACCTTCAGGAAATTATCCGCAACACCTACGAGCAGGGCGGCATCGTCAGTGCCGTCTGCCACGGCCCCTGTGCTCTCACCCAGGTCAAGCTTTCGGACGGGAACTTCCTGGTCAAGGACAAGAAGGTTACCGCTTTTACCGACGATGAAGAACGCGCTGTCGAACGCATCGACAAGATTCCCTTCACCAACGAACAAAAGCTCATGGAGGTCGGCGCTGTCTACACAAAACGCGCTGCGTGGTCCGCACACGTGGTGGTCGATGGCCGTCTCATCACCGGCCAGAACCCGGCCTCGGCCACGGGCGTCGCCAACGCGATCCTTGCGCGCTCCTCGGGCACCGTCTACTAAAAATGTGTAGCAGTATACCATAGTAGTAATTCGAAGGTAAACTAAAAGCCAAGATTCTTTTGCAAAAACTTGTGTTTTATAGACTCTTTGTCAAGGCTGTCTCATTGGCGCTGGTTGCGACGGTCACGTGCTTCACGCGCACGTCGACGCAACTGTGCTGCAGTGCTGGCCCCCAGCTCGGCCACCATGCTCGAGAGCTCGGATGAGGGATCCTCCAAAAGCGTTGCCGGGTCGTCATACTCGAGGACGGACCCATTTCCCAAGACGAGAAGAAAGTCATTCTCGATGACTGTCGCGAGGCGATGCGCAATGGTTATGATTGTCGCGTCATTGAACGAGTCTCGAATTGTCGACTGGATCGCAGTGTCGGTCGCAAAGTCGACACTGCTTGTGGCTTCGTCGAGGAGAAGAATGCGTGCTTGCGATAGCACCGAGCGCACGAGGCAGAGTAGCTGGCGCTCGCCCTGCGAAAAGTTTTCTCCGTACTCTGCCACGACCGCGTCGAGCCCACCCATCTCCCGCACTGTGCCACTCATGGCGCACTTTTCAAGAGCGCTCCAAACTTGATTGTCGGAATAGCTTTCAAAGGGATCGAGGTTTGAGCGCACAGTTCCAGAAAAGAGCACGGGGCTCTGTGGCACGATTGAAATCTTGGAGCGAAGCTCGTGCAACCCGATCTTCGACACGTCCACGCCGTCGATGGAGATCGGGCCTGGGTCCTCGGGGTCTTCTTTCTCGGGCTCAATAAGACGAAGAAGTGCAGACAGAAAAGAAGACTTGCCGGCGCCCGTGCGTCCTACAATGCCAACGCGCGATCCACCAGGAATATGCAGGTCGACACCATTCAGAACGAGCGGTGTCTCCCTGCGATAGCGCGCGGAAAGCTTGGAAATGTCCACTTCACCACGCGATGGCCACTCGGGTGGGGGCGGGTTAGTGCTTGTGAAGGAGGCCTCCTGATCGATTTTCGAGGAATAGTGCAAGATGCGCTCGACACAGTTCATGCCAGTCTCGAGCTCTGTAAAGGAGCGCACCGTGTTGGTGAGAAGTGTGGTGGCGGTCATGGCAAAGCTCAACGAGAGACCCGCAATGCCTGCAGAGAGAGCGCCTTGCGAAGCGCTATAGATGGCGAAAACGCCGGCGAGAAGTGTGATCGACGCGCCGAGCATTTCCAGTCGCACAGATAGCCAGCGCTCACAGGATTTTAGAGTGTACCAGAACTTGAGATTGTGATCTACCTTGGTCTCGTTCTCGTGCACGAAGCGAGCGGCAAAGTTGAAGGCACGAATCGTTGAGAGTCCTCCCAGAGTCTCCGAGAAATGAGCGTACATTGGGGACCGCGAGATCGACTCGAGGCGCTTCATGTCCCGCGCAACCGGCCTGTAGCGTTGCATGACTACCAAATAAATAATCAATAGAAATGGGATTGCCGCAAAAAAGAGCGGCGTCGATGCGCCGACCGTCGCAAGCGATGCCAAGACCGAAAAGGTCATCATCAAGAAAAAACTGATGGACATGGGGAGCTGCGAGTCGGCCAAGTAAAGGTCTTTACTGAAGCGGTTCAAGACGCGTCCAATCGGCGTCGTGTCGAAGAATTGCATGGGAGCGTGCATGATTGACGAAAGGAGATCCTTGTGCAGCTGGCGCGAGGCGCGTAGGGCTAGGTAAAACACAAGAATTGAACGAATGTACGAAAAGATTGCCAGCAAAACGGCGACAACGGCGTATCCAACGAGATAAAAAGTCAACGACCTGTTCTCGTACGAGGTGTCTTCGGACCAGATGGAGACCCACAATGAGTTTCCAACATTCATGAGCTGCCCGAGCAGACTGCCAAGAATGAGGAGTGCGAACAAGCACAGACCGCCACCTGCGCGAATGTAGTTCCGATACTGCGCGAATGACACCGCGCCCGCGTTACGTTCCTCCTCTTGCATGAGCTCGCCGCCCTTGTTATCTTGCAATCCTTCATGGTTCTCGCCTCCGTTCATCGAGCTGAGGGCGCGTTCCATTGGGTCCATTACACTGTCGTCATTGGTATCGTCCTCATCTTCATCGGTGCGATTGCTATTCGTTCGGGCGCGAGCGTGGTCGGAATTCTCGTCGTCGCCTGCACCTCCGTTGTATTCGTTCATCAGCTTGGCAAAGTTGAGACCACTACTGACAAGAGCGCTATAGCGGCCCTGCTCCACAATGTGGCCCGCAGAGTCTTCGGCAGAGTCAAGCACGACGATTTTGTCACACGAAGGTAGTACGTTGAGCTGGTTGGTTACGAGAACGCGCGTGCGGTCGGCAAGGAGACCGATAATGCAGTCCTGAAAGAGCCTTCTGGCAACCTCGGGGTCGAGCGCGGAGAGCGGATCGTCGAGAATAACAATGTCATGTCTTGAGTACGCCACGCGTGCCACGTTGACTCGTTGCTTTTGCCCGCCGCTCAGGTTGATACCCCTCTCTCCGATGATGGTCTGATCACCGTCCGGAAGCACATCAAGGTCGTGGTTCAACTGACAAGCCCGAAGCACGCGGCGATACCGCTCCTCGTCATAAGCTTCTCCAAAGAGGATGTTCGCTCTGACACTGGCATTAAAGATCCATGCGCTCTGCGCAGCGTACGCCACGGACCCGGACAAATGCACTTCACCAACTTGACAGTGCATTTCACCCAGCATGGCTGCGACGAGACTGGACTTGCCGCTGCCGACAGGTCCCACGACAGCAGTCAGTTTGCCTTGGTCAATCTCTAGATTAATGTCGCGCAGCGCCGGTCGGTCGACATGCTCTCCAAGGCCTGGGTGTTTCCAGAAGAAAACACCTTCTTGAACTTCAATGGCCGGACGCCCAGGGCCATGTTCATCCTCCTCATCTTCAGGAAAGGTGTGATCGACTGGACTTGCTGCTGACGCTGCTGCTGGCGCTGCTGCAATTTCTTCGAGGGCAAGGTACTTTGCAATTCGCCGAAAACTCACTTGCGCCTGGGCCAGGGCGCTTAGCGCTTGCGGAAGCATCATAATGGAGAAGCGGAGCTGGGAGACAATATTAAGAGCGGTGAAGAGCGTTGCGGCGTCGACCGCGCCGTCGACCCGCACGGCGTAGGTGGAAATGGCGGCCAAACCCGTAAAGGCTGGCACAGCCATCATGTATGCGACACTAAAGGCCGCAATGAACATGACTGAGCGCAGCATGCGAATTTCCTTGATACGGAATTCATTGACATAGTCCATATACTTGAGCTCCCACGCGGCCATTTTGATGCCAAGCATGCCTTGAAGAATCTCGTTGGTCAGCTTGACACGACCATCCATGAACTTGACAATTTTCTTGTTGACTTGCAAAAGACGTCCATAGACGACAACCTGAATCGGAATGGCTACCAAGAGCACGCCTAAGCCCACAAAGGCGGGCCATCCAATGTAATAATAAAGCAACGCGAGGTAGCCGATGATTTGGTATGCAGAGTCCCACAGCACATGCAACCCCGTGGCTACAAAGAGCTCGAGTTTCGTTGAGTCCAGTTGCATAAGATTGACGATCTCACCCATCGTCATGGATTGACGCGAGGAAGCGCTCAGGCGCAGCGATTTGCGGTACACCTCCGTCGTGAGTGCTGAGCGGATCCGCCAGCCAGCCTTCCACACGTTAAAAAAATATGCGTTCTCCAAAATGGTCTTGGTTGCCATGGCTGCGGCAAGAGTAGCTGCCAGCAAGTAGCCTTGCCATAAGGGCATCTGGTCCGGGGTCCCGAGGTCCTGGATGAATGAGAGGACCGCGTTCAGAATGATGGGATTCAAGAACTGCACGCTCGTGTTGAAGAACTTGAAAATGCCGCCGACCTTGATGGGCCAGCTTGCCATGGCCCAAAGTCCTCCACGAAGTAGGCGCTTTGCCTCGTGTTCGTTGAGGCCATCTTCTGCCGTGTCATGTTCGGAGAGAAGTTTAGCGCGTTTTCGCGCCCAGGCGCTGTCGAATTTTTCGGAGACCACAGAGGTCTCGTCGTTGTGAGGGAGCTCCCAGATGTCGTCTTCTTCAAGCTCGAGGCCCTGCTCACGACGCTTCCGCGCGGCTACACTGAAAATCGAAGCCGTCCAAAGGAAAAAGAGCCTCGAGATGATGCCTGCGCCTTCTTCGGCGGACCGACGAGGTCCTAAGGTGTCTTTGGCTACTGAGGTTAGCTTGCGCATCTGGGCCTCGTTGGCACTGTCAAAGTTGGCTTCGAGGTCAATCTCTTCCCCCTCTCCATCGTCATGCTCTGAATCAGCCTCGGGGCTGTCGCCTATGCCTGGCATCGCCGCGGGTGCAACCTCAAGTTGCGATGCCTTGCGGCCCATCCTCTTAAGCAAGGTGTACGTGCTCCGGTTTCCCCGCGTGTCTCTTGGTTGTTCTTCCTTCGCTTCGCTTCCCTTGCCTTGCCTTGCCTTGCCTTGCCTTGCCTTGCCTTGCCTTGCCTTGCCTGCTTTCTTTCCTCGTCTCTTCAGTTGCAAGTCTGCTGCCGGCGCTTCGGCGCTCCGGCCGCGCGACACAGTTTTGTCTCGGCCCGAGCCGAGCTGCCACCACTGTGCTTTCTTTCCCCTCTCCAGTCCAAAGAACACCGAAGAAAGCGTCGTACTACGTGTACTGCCCCTCGCGCAGCTGCAGCGCGTGCAGTGCACACCCTTTCTGGAACCCAAGAATGACCAACCACTGGCAATGAATGACCAAGTGAACAAATGAACTTCAAATGAACAAACGAACGAACGAACGAACGAACGAGCGACCCGTAGCGAATGTCGTACTTCGAATGGCGTTGCCTCCGCCTCTCCTTGCAAGCTCTTCTCCTGCCTGGCCCTTTCCGGCAGCGTGAAGTTTAGCGTGGCGCTTCTCGCGGCGGCGGAGCTGCAGCTGGCAGCTCCAGCTCCCCATTCCCTTGTGCAAACCAGGGACGCGGGTTTGCGCTCATCCGGCGGCCCGTCATTTGATTGCAAAGCGTGCATGCATTTGCTGCTGCCGGCTGCGCGGGCCAGGATCCTCGTCGCGATGGGTTGACAGCGGCAGAATGCCTGCCCCGCCCCATGTCTCGGAGGACGAAGAAGAGACCTCGACGCAAGAGAGAACAGCACCCGAGTCATGATGCACGCGATTTATTTGCGCAGAGCACAACCGATCCGTCCCGTCGGAGACTCGCAGCAGCTTGTCGACGAGGTCCTTGGGGAACGGAGCAGGATTCGCGCGACGGTCATGTACATGTATGTCTCCAGGAGCGAGGCAGCGAGACCGGATTCTATCATCGTGACATGGCAGCTGCAGAGCGTGGCGGCGGGCTTTATCACTCACGGTCAGCCACGCTCATACAGTATAGGCTATTGTAGACCAGTGTTGACTTTACATGGTCGACAATGCTCGCGGTGTCTCGCCGCGCGGAGCCTACGAGCAAACCGAGACGCCTTGCGCGCGCGAGCGGGGCGCGGCGCGAGCGGGCGCGGCGGCGGCAGCGGGCGCGGCGGCGGCGTCGGCGGCGGCAGGCACGGCTGCACGCAGCGTGAGGCAGTCGCGAACTCGGCGCGAATGCCGCGACAGGGGCGGCGGCGGCGGCGGACGCCAGACTCGCTCGTCTCGCTGGCGCTCATCTTCGCTCTCGTCGCGCTCGCGGGCTGCGCAGAGCCTGCTGGAGCGAGCGTCGCTGCCTCCGCTTCGACAGGGACGCCGCCTGAGGCGCATGGGGATGCCGGACTCGACGAGGGTCTTGCGCGAACTGCACAGTCCGAGACGGCGAGTGGAATCGGGCGCGACCACGCTGGCAAAGAAGATGAGGGCCACCTGGCAGAGGTTGTCACTGACCACCTTGGCGCAGCGGCAGAAACGCTGACGGCGACAACGACAACGACAACGTTTTCCGAATCGTATGTTGGTCTCGAACCTCTCTTCGCCGCCGAAGCCAGAATGCAGCAAAGGCACTGGGAGCAAGTCAACTCGATGTGTGCACTTCCAGCTCACGGTCCACACCGTAATGCTGTTGCCGCGATGCCGACTGCAGAGGCAATGGCTTCGACAAATGCGCCGACAACGTCATCTTCGGGACCCGGATCAATCGCAGAGACTCCCCGAGAGAAGAAACGCGAGCCCTTGCACGTGCTATCCCCGGACGAATTCAAGAAAAAGGTCCTTGGCAACCAGACGAATCGCAGCGTTTATGCGGCATCCGACGAACCTCCCAGCGGCGGCGTAGAGACCAACGAAGCTCGTGACAGCCACGCAAATTCCGCGCATACACAGAATGATCGCCATGACGAATCCAACAAAGGTCAAGAGAGCACGGGTTCGGGCTCTTTGGGCAATGGAGCAGCATCATCTGCCCCAGAAGGACATGGTCACAGAGGTAATGCGGCCGCTAATTCGGAGGAGTCAAGATCAGGGACGCATTCGAGCGAAGATGTCTCTCACGGAGCAGCAAATTCCCCACATGATCTGGACGGACGCCAAGAGCAGATGCAGTCTACTCATGGAGAGCACGGACAGACACTTGGTGGTCAGGAAGGGAATGTTGAAACAACCACTCAAAACCCCGGTCAACCTTCTGAAAAGGACGCTCTCGATAGAAAGGAAGGCGTGCAAGAAAACCTACACGAGGAAGAATTCGAAGACCAAAGCCGCCATCCCGATCAGCCGAAGAACGAAGCGGATGAGCAAGAAGGTCAAGTGCAAGCGTCGCTGGAACAGGGGACGCCAAACGGGTCATCTTCGGGGCCAGGCGCATCGTCTAGCGTCACTCCTCCGGTGCTTGAGGCGGATCTTGCGCGTAGAAGACAACATGTGGAGGAGGCCATTGCCCAGGCGCGCGAGGAACGCGCTGTGGAAGAGGCCATTCTCCAAGCCATTGAAGATGAATCCTTTTCAGACCCAGAAAACGTGGACCATTCGGCAAACGAAGGCTTGTTTGACGAGGACTCTGATGTTGACGACTTTATCGACCACCAGGAAGAGGGAAACAGATTCAATTATGCGTCGCTCGACGCAGGTGCAATCATTCTCGGGTCAAACAAAGGAATGAAGGGATCTTCGTCTCTGCTCGTGGATGACCGCGACAAGTATGCGCTGTCCCCCTGCGAAGAGAACAAGTGGGTCACAATTGGTCTCAGCGAGGAAATCGAGCCCGACGTCATTGAATTGGCGAACTGGGAGCGGTACTCTTCGACGCTTCGCAAGTTCCAGGTTCTCGGTGCCAGCAAGTACCCTCAGTCAGAATGGATCTTACTGGGTGAGTACGAAGCGGCACCTTCGCCGCGCATTGGCGTGCAGACCTTTCACATTCAGAATCCAGCTTGGGTTCGCTACATCAAGTTCCGCTTTCTTACCCATTACGATGATGAATTTTACTGCACATTGACGGAAGTGCGCGTGTTTGGGTCGACCGACAAGTTTGAAAAGATTCACATTGACTTTGACCGCAAAACAAACGAAGTCGAACGACTCAAGGAGACCATTGGAAAGGCAGTTGTTACTTCCGGCGGAGTCGACGCCGTACTAGGGGACGGAGGTGCCCTTGCGGGCACCGAAGGCGCCATTCATGGCGACTCCCTCGAAGGCGTTGCTACGCCTGGCGGGCCTGAGAACGGTCTGGATCCGTCCTTCGTGGACCGCCCCGTCGGAGACACGGTCGGATCTCCCGGAACCGGTATGGGGGTTGATGCGACTGGCGCAGAGCACGCGCGCCTAGATGCCTCCGCAATACCTTCTTCTGCAACAGACCCTTCAGCGGGTCAAGGCTCTGGTACAGGCTCGGACGCAGCGAGCGGTTCGCCTTCGTCTGCATCTTCGCCTTCAACTGCGTCCGCTTCAAAAACGCCAGGGCCAGTTTCCGATTCAGATCCATTGTCTAGGCCAGAAGCATCCGCTTCGTCAAACTCGGGGTCTCCTTTGGGAGGTCAAACAGACGGAAAAGAGGATGCTGACGCCGCGAGTAGCGGTCGAGGTGCAGATGCAGACAAGCATCGCGTCGGCGCAGACGAGTCCTCGGGACAGTCACCACGATTTCCAAACGGCATTCTCTTGTCAGCAACACAGGCGCCCGAAAGCACAGTGCTCTCGAGTGAATCCAATGAAGATGTTGTCGCGACAACCGGTGTCATCTTGCAGCCCGCGCTTTTGGATCTTCGCGTGGTTCCTGAAGCTGATGCGTGTGCTCAGGGCGAGCAGGAGGTCCCTCGACTGGATGACGGTGCAGAGGCTTCTGCGCCGGTTCTTTGCGCAACGTATGCTCTGATTGATGACGTAGACTTGGCGGAAGCCAAGGATCCATCAGAAGCGCAAGAGGCCATTGTTGAGGTTCTCATCCTCAATGGCAAGGGCTCGAACGAAGGTGCGGACGATGTGTGGACGGCGTGCCCTGAGCCGTTCGAGCTCGTTGGCAGTTTGAATGCTTCCGCTGACGCTGACAGCCTATCTGGGAACACGACAGACATGACGGAGAACTCGGCGGGAGGAGAAGTCCGGAGCGAAGGGGCCGCGGCTGAGCCTGGAGCAGACGTGTTTGCGTGCACGTACCGCGCTCCGCTGACAGCGGATGCCAAGCGTTTAGGCTTTCTAACCCTTCGAAGTCAGACGAACACTTCAACCGCTCAGTGTGCCGACGTCCCTCGACTTGGGTTTTCGATTTGCGCGGGGCCGCACATGGAAACGTACGCGCCGCTCGTGCCATCTGATGTTCGCCTCGATGATGTAGAAGAAGGATCCGCGTTCCGCGAGAGTGCTCAGGACGAAGAGGTGGGCGATAACACCCAAGCGGGCGACAATCTCAAGGAAAGAGAGACCCTTTCGCCCCAGGAGACCGATACGGCCGGCAGTGGGGAGGCTCCGGGAGATAGCACCGCGGGCCAGGGAAATGGTGCGCCGCGCGCTCCTGCCGTAGCCTCGAACGGGCGCATTTTGTCGGACGCATCTGCAAGTACGAATGGAGCGGGGGGAAGTCCGTCGCGGATTCGGACGGGCCCCGCATCAACAAACTCTTTGGAGAGCATCTTCAAGTCACTCACAGACAAGATCATGGATCTGGAAATCGATCAGTCGCTCTTCAAAAAGTACTTGGAGGAAATCAACAGCAAGTACGCGTCAGCGATTCGCGAGCTGCAGCAGGACCTCGAGCACTCGGACAAGATACAGGGCGATTTGGAGGTGGCGTTAGGAAACCTCAATGAAATCGTTGCCCGAATCGATCAGGACGCAGGTCTTGCGCGGGCAGGGGCCCAAGACCAGCATGCGTCGCTCCGTTCGCTCGAAGATGAAGTCCGCAGGCTGCGCTCGCAGAACATTGTCCTGGAGTCTACGCTCGAGGATGCCATTCTGGCCTCCTTCGTCATGGCCGCCTTTTCCGCAGTCACCGCGGTCGCCGTCTGCCTGCGTCTCTTTTGCTTTTCAGAAGCGACGGTTGTGTACCAATATTTAGACAATTGATCATTCATCTTTAAAAATTTTTTTCGACACTTTACAAGGCTTGGTGTCCACGAGCGACATCTCAGGGGGGGCGCAATGGCTATCGCTTTCTCCCAGCATGCGCCGCGCAGCCAGCGTGTGTCGCGTCTCTTTTCCTCGTCGGCGCCAGTCTAAACTTTGCCCCAGGTCAGCTTTGTGCTCTGGAACACACCAACACGTATGCGTATGCTATCTTTCAAGCCGCGCTCGCAGTCCCGTCTCCCTGGCCGCTGGAAAGCGTCACCGCCCGCCAGACGGCCAAGCTCGTGCAAGCTGGCAGGCGCCGCGCAGGCCGCCGCGCTCCGGCGGCAGCCCCGTCGTGCGTCGTGCACGCGGCTCCGACCTGCCCGCGAGAGTTGGCGTCGCGTCTCGGCGCCTCTTGCGGGGGCGAGGCGCCGAACTGGGCCCGCCCTCCTCGTCGCCGTGCCAGCACCCAGCGCCGGCGCGGGACACACCAGAATTACACGTCGCGCGGCCTCCGCCGTCCGCGTCCGCGCCTCGCCCCTCCCGCGCTCCGCTCCCTCGCCGCGCCGCGCCTCGCGCCGCGCTCCATGCGCGCGTGCCTGCCGCGCGCGGCCGCGACTCCGCCGCAGCGGGCGGCGCGAGCCCGAACTCGAAGTCCCATGAAGACGCGTGAAGACAGACATCGCGCGCTCGCTCGCGCAGCTTCGGGGCCTTCCCGCAAGCACGCGGCCGGCGACGGACGCCGCGACACTTGAGGGGCGCGTGCGCGCGGCGGGGCTTTCGCGTCTGCAGCTCGGGTGCGGATCGCTGCAGCGCGGCGGGCTGGTGGATCGCGGTCGCTGGTCTTTCCTTTCGCTCGCCGGCTGTTGCGCGTTGGGTGTGTCTGATTCGAAGAGTCTTGCGGGGAGTGGAACCCGCAGCAGAGGGACCGCGAGGAGCACCGCGGCCCGGGCGATCTTGGCTTGTCTCGACTCGTCCCGTGTCGTCTTTTCTTCGCGAAGAGCCGGAGAGGCGGGGCGGAGCGAGACCAAGGCGGTGACCTCGGCGAGGCAAAGAGGCAACCGAGCGAGCGAGCAAACCGGAATCGAGTCGAGGCCGGAGGCGAGAGAAGAGCAAACTTGAAGAGAATGGCTGCGCGCGAGACGACGCAGCGTATCGCTGTGATCGGCGGAGGCGTGCAGGGCGTGGTGTCTGCCAAGGTGTACCAGGAATGCGGCTTCGAAGTCGTGCTGATCGAGCGCCAGGACAAGCTTGGAGGACAGTGGAACGACGCCTACCCGGGCGCGCGAATCCAGGTGCGATGCCAAATGTATTCCTTCCCCACGTACCAGTGGCCTGAAGAAAGACAAATGGACCATCCGACAGCGGAAGAGGTCTCCGCGTACGTGAACGAAGCCGCCGCGGCCTTCAAGCTCAACGTACGTCTTGAGAGCGAGGTGCTCAAGATGGAGGAAATCATCGACGCCTCCACGCGCACCAATGTGGGCTGGAAGGTCACTGTCCAGGACAACAGCGCAGCCGGCGGCGGCCGAAGCTACACGGAGAACTTCGATATCGTAGCGATCGCGACGGGGACGAACGGACCGGCATTCAACCGGACGCCGCAATATCCTGGCGTGGAGAAGTTTCGCGGCAAGCTCGCCACGCAGCATGACTCGTATGAGGACTTTGACAACAAGGACGTCGTCGTTCTCGGCAACGGTCGCGCTGCGATTGACATGGCCGTCATCGCGTGCGAACGGCCAGCCGTGAAGAGCGTAACGCAAATCATCCGTGGCAAGCGCTGGGGTGTACCGGACATCATGGGCGGCAAGCCTTTCGAAGAGACGCTTCTGAGCCGCTTTGGCGCCATCATGGTGACTTGCTGGGACCACTCGCTTATTTTGCAGCGCTTCCTGCACAGATTTCTCTCTGGCTTCATCAACTTCTTCTGGGAGACGATCGTACCCAATGACGTGTTCACCCAACACCGCAACGACGCCCGCAGCGCTTCTGTGGAAGCCAAGCCTGGTCAAGTTGAGGACCTCAGCCGCTGCGAAGTACTCTTGGGCAAGTCCGAGACCGAACCCTTTGCCAAGGGCATTCGCAATGGTGCAATCTACCCGACCAACTACATGCGGCACGTGGCGCTCGGCAACATCATTGTCAAGCAAGGTCTGGTCGACGGTCTCACTCCGTCTGGCGTGCACCTCGAGTCGGGTGAGACCTACGACGCAGACACTGTTTTGACGTGCTTTGGTGCAAGTAAACTTTACTTTCCGATGCTTCCGCAAAAGTACCGCGACATCATGGAGGCTCACAGGTACGGCGTGCAGCTGTTCCGCCACACCATCCACCCAGACATTCCCAACGTGGTGTTCCATGGACTCAACTCTGGCTTCTTGATGATTGTCACGAATGAAATCGCCGCTCTGTGGAACGTCGCACGTCTTTGGGGTGTACTCAAGCTTCCTCCTCGCGAGGAAATGCTCGAGGAGATGGAGAGAATTGCTGCTTGGAAGGATGCCAATGTCACACCTTCACAACCACACTACTTTGGCATTGGCGGCCGGTGCGTCTACCTTGTCGACAAGATGATGCACGACTTGAAACTTAATCGATTTCGCAAAATGCCCAATTTGTACGCTGAGATCTTCACTTCGTACAAGGACCGCGACTACAAAGACGCGCAAGCGGAGTTTCTGCAAAAGTACGCCTCGCGCAAACCCACTTCGTTGACGGCTGTCACGCCAGCGTCGCCAACCTCCAAGAAGGAGCTCTAATTCATTCTCTTTATAATGATGATTCACAACTTCAAGTACACGCATTTTCTCTTTCTGTCAGCAGCCAGCTGCAAGAAGCTCACCTGGTTGGCAGCCATCGCAGAAGCAATGCCTTGTCAAATTTTGCTCTTGCGCTCAACTTCTTGGCCTCCTTTCCTTCTTCCGCCCCTCATCGCGCGCGGGAAAGCGCCAAAATTACACGATTTCGGCTGGCTTCGGCGAACTCGTCCGCGCCGCGTGCGTCTCCTGCTTTTCACACGCCTCTGCCGCCGCCTGCGCATTTCGTTCGCTTAAGTTAATTTGTTTGCGTGCGTGCGAGCTTGCTTTTTGTGCCTGTCACAGCCGTGAGCGTTGCGCGTTGCTCTCTTCGCGCCTCTTCTTCTTCGTCTTCTTCTTCGGTGCTCGCGAGTCGCTCGCCCTCCGCCTGTGCTGCGAGCGGCAGCAAGAGCGAATAGCGGCAGCATCAGCACAGCAGCCCGGGGCAGCGGACGACGCACCCGCACAGCACACTTGAGGGGCGCGAGACTTTCGCCTCGTCTCATATCGAGCTAGGCGTTCTGAGTAACGAAGAGTCCTCAAAAAGATATTCCGAGTGACCGCTGGCCTGGCCACCGACACGAGTGCTCGCTGGAATTTTCCTCTCTGCTTGTAGCAGCTACCACAAACCAACCCGGGATCGAGACAGTCTAGAAGACGATAAACACGCCAAGCACGTGGTCTACGGCAAGCAAACCGCTAAAAGGCCAAGCTCACATAAGACGTCGCATTGTGCAACTTTTGTATACTATTTTGGAGAAGAGCAAAAAAAGGAGAATGGCTGCGCGCGAGAAGAAGCAGCGCATCGCCGTGATCGGCGGAGGCGTGCAGGGCGTAGTGTCTGCCAAGGTGTACCAGGAATGCGGCTTCGAAGTCGTGCTGATCGAGCGCCAGGACAAGCTTGGAGGACAATGGAACGACGCCTATCCAGGCGCGTGCAGCCAGGTGCGGTGCCATCAATATTCTTTTCCCACGTACCAGTGGCCTGAAGAAAGACAAATGGACCATCCGACAGCGGAAGAGGTCTCCGCGTACGTGAACGAAGCCGCCGCGGCCTTCAAGCTCAACGTACGTCTTGAGAGCGAGGTGCTCAAGATGGAGGAAATCATCGACGCCTCCACGCGCACCAACGTGGGCTGGAAGGTCACCGTCCAGGACAACAGCGCAGCCGGCGGCGGCCGAAGCTACACGGAGAATTTTGATCTTGTGGCGATCGCGACGGGAACGAACGGTCCAGCGTATAATCGGACACCACAATATCCTGGTGGGGAGAAGTTTCGCGGCAAGCTTGCCACGCAGCATGACTCGTATGAGGACTTTGACAACAAGGACGTCATCGTTCTCGGCAACGGTCGCGCCGCAATCGACATGGCCGTCATCGCGTGCGAACGGCCAGCCGTGAAGAGTGTAACGCAAATCATTCGCGACAAGCGCTGGGCCGTTCCTGATACGCTGGGCGGCAGGCCTTTCGAAGAGACGCTGCTGAGTCGCTCTGGTGCCATCATGGTGACTTGCTGGGAGCACTCTCTCATGTTGCAGCGCTTCCTGCACAGATTTCTCTCGGCCGTAATTAATTTAATGTGGGAGACAGTTGTTCCCAACGACATGTTCAACCAGCACCGCAAGGACGCACGCAGCGCTCCTGTGGAAGCCAAGCCTGGCCAAGTTGAGGACCTCAGCCGCTGCGAAGTACTCTTGGGCAAGTCCAAAGGGAAAACCTTTCTCAGAGGCATAAACAACGGTGTAATCTACCCGAACAACTACATGCGGCACGTGGCGCTCGGCAACATAGTTATCAAGCAAGGTCTGGTCGACGGTCTCACTCCGTCCGGCGTGCAACTCGAGTCTGGTGAGACCTACGACGCAGACACTGTTCTGGCTTGCTTTGGTGCAGGCAAGATTTACTTTCCGATGCTTCCGCAAAAGTATCGCGACATCATGGAGGCTCACAAACTCGGAGTTCAATTGTACCGGCACACCATCCATCCAGACATTCCAAATGTGGTGTTTCATGGACTCAATGCCGGTTTTATGATGATTGTCACGAATGAAATCGCCGCTCTGTGGAATGTCGCACGTCTTTGGGGTGTACTCAAGCTTCCTCCTCGCGAGGAAATGCTCGAGGAGATGGAGAGAATTGCTGCTTGGAAAGACGCGAATAACTCGCCTTCGCAACCACACTACTTTGCCATTGGCAGCCGGTGCATCTATCTCCTCGACAAGATGATGCATGAGATAGGGCTCAATCGGTTTCGCAAAATGCCAAATTTGTATGCTGAAATCTTCACCTCGTACAAGGATCGCGACTACAAGGACGCGCAAGCGGAGTTTCTGCAAAAGTATGCCTCGCGCAAACCCACTTCGTTGACGGCTGTGACGCCAGCGTCACCAGCCTCCAAGAAGGAGCTCTAACTCCATCTCTTCTTTAACTTCACAATTCTCGCCATCTGCCGTAGTGGAAGCAGTAGGCTAGCAGCAGCAGCAGCAGCAGCAGCAGCAGCAGCAGCAGCAACAACATTTCCAGTGCCTACCTTGTCTTGCGGATTCATCCTGCAATAGGCCTAAAGGAAAAAAATAGAGAAATAGTTTTATAACCTGCGCAACCCATTTTTTTCCTCCTCGCTCCAGTCGCTCGGTGAGTGAGGCCAAACAAAATTGGTTGGAGGGCGAGACCTCGAGGTCCTGCGCGTCGGAGGGCCGTGGCGGCGAACCAGCGCAACCATGTGGGGTGCAAGCGACGGAGAAGGCTCGCGCCATGCGTACTACCGGCGCACGCGACGCGGCCGTGTGCAACACGTTGTTCGGGAGCGTTATCTGCGCGATGATGTGGGCTTCGGGACCCTTGCTGGCCGTGGCGACCTGCGCGACGAGGATGCTCTGCGCGAAGTCCTCAACGACGAGCACCGAGACAAAAAAACCAACATGCGGCAGCTACTCGTCCTCGACACCAACGTTGTGCTCCATCAGATGGACCTGCTCGAGGTCGAGGACTGCGCGCCCCTGCAGAACGCAGTGCTCCTTGAGACCGTCCTTCAGGAGACGAAAAAGAACAATCTCAGCGTCTACAATCGACTCGCGCTTCTTCTCAGAGACGACAAGCGCTGCTTTGTTGCCTTTGCCAATGAACATCATCGAGAAACGTGGCGAGACCAAATGCCAGGCGAGACGCCCAATGACTACAATGACCGCCTCATTCGTGAGGCCACAGCATGGTTCAAGCAACTCGTCGAGGGAGAGGGAATTGCTCGCGTCGTGCTTGTAACGAATGACCGAAAAAATCGCGACTTGGCTCTCAAGGCCGGTCTCCACGCCGTTACGATTCACGCGTACGTCAAGTCTGTGCAAGCCTCGCATCCCGGTCTCGTGGAACTTCTCGCCGGCAAGGAGAATGATGGTGCCTCGGACGCCGAAACCGACGGCATGAGCACAGTCTCTGGTGCCAAGGCAGCACGCTTTGCAGCGCATCTTTCCGAGCCCGAGATCCATCGCCGTCTCAAGGCTGGAACCGTCGTGCAGGGGACCTTTCGATCGAGTCCATACGCTCGCGATGAAGCGACCATTATGGCATACACTGCAGACGGTCAAGCCCAGAAGATTACCATCAAGGGCCATGCACACATGAACCGCGCGGTCGAGGGCGATCGCGTGGCGGTGGTTCGCCTCTCCGCGAACGAGGCGCTGGAGAGCGCCACGGGTGCCGAGCAGAACACGGCCGAAGACGGGGGCGAGAGCGCCCGCGCTGGTCTGGCAGATGAAGTCGCCGAGGAACCCGGCGAAGCCAGCATGGTAGGTACTAAACTTCCCAGCAAAGCTCGTCAGGCATCGAGTGGCGGTGACGCCGGGCCCGCCTATGGCAAGGTCGTGGGGATAATCAAGCGCAACTGGCGCCAATATTGTGGTTCCGTCGACGAACGCGACGCGACTCGTGTCATCAAAGGAGAGCACGTGCTGGTCGTTCCAGTGGACGCCAAACTCCCCAAGATTCGTATTCGTACTCGCCAGCTTGATGCCATCAAGGACAAGCGCATCCTCGTCAGCATTGACTCGTGGGACCGCTATTCGGCCTTTCCAGATGGCCATTTTGTAAAGGTTATTGGCACCATTGGGGATCGCGAGACGGAGACGGCAGTCCTCTTGCATGAGCACGACATTCCCACGCTCGAGTTCTCGCGCAAGGTCATGAAGTGTCTCCCGCGCGAGGGCGCGGCTTGGAAGGTAACTCCGGAAAATTCGCAGGGTCGCGTAGACCTTCGGCACTTGCCGGTGTGCAGCATTGATCCGCCAGGCTGCAAAGACATTGATGATGCCTTGCACGTCCGCCGCTTGGAGAATGGCAACCTCGAAGTCGGTGTCCACATTGCCGACGTGACGCACTTTGTGCGCCACGATTCAGAGATTGACAAGGAGGCTGCCAACCGCGGCACGTCTACATATCTCGTGGAGCGCCGGCTCGACATGCTTCCAGGGCTGCTCACCACGGACATTTGTTCTCTGCGAGGCGGCGTCGATCGCTTTGCGTTCTCAGTCATTTGGGAGTTCACGCCTCCTCACGACCCCGCAGATGAGCCCGCAAAGAAGAAACGCAAGGTTGGCGATGGCGGTGACGCGACGAAAAAGTCCAAGTCCAAAAAGACTAAATCTAAGAGTGATGATAATGGGGAAAAGGAAGACATGGACCTTTCAGGTCCCGGCGAGGTGGACGATGGTCGTGGACTGCGACAGGTGTCTGTTCGTTTCTGCAAGAGCATCATTCACTCCAAGGCAGCCTTGAGCTATGGCGAGGCGCAAGCATGGCTTGACGACCCTTCAGCCGTGGGCGATTTACCCCAAAACGTCCGCATGCTCAACCGCATTGCACGTGTGCTGCGTCAGAGACGTATTGACGCTGGCGCGTTGAGTTTGGCTTCGCAAGAAGTGCGGTTCAAGCTCGACAATGATTCGCACGACCCTACGGATGTAGAAATGTACCAGCAAAAGGAGGCAAATTCCTTGGTCGAGGAATTCATGCTGCTTGCGAATATCACTGTGGCCAAACGAATTGTTGAGCGGTACCCGCGCTGCTCCATGCTGCGTCGTCACCCAGCCCCTGCCAAGGAGATGTTTGATGAACTCTTGCGAGCGGCCAAGATTCACGGGGTGGATCTCAAGGTGGACTCTTCAAAGAACCTCGCGGATTCTCTGGACGCCGCGGTGCGTCCGGGCAAGCCGTTCTTCAACAAACTCTTCCGCATTCTTACGACGCGTTGCATGATGCAAGCAGTGTACTTTATTTCGGGCGACTTTGCGCCGCCAGAGTACAGGCACTATGGCCTTGCGTCGTCAATCTACACGCACTTTACCTCTCCCATTCGTCGTTATGCCGATGTGGTGGTGCATCGTCTACTTGCTGCAGCAGAGGACATCGACCCTCTGCCTGTCCCGTACGAGTCAAAGGATTCTATGAAGGAGCTCTGCGACAACCTGAACAAGCGGCACCACAACGCCCAGTTGGCTGGTCGTGCCTCGATCGCACTTCACACGGTGGTCTTCTTTCGTGGCCGCACTACGACTGCAACGGCCATGGTCTCCCGCGTACGCGAACGCGGCATTGTCGTCGTGGTTCCCGAATATGGCATCGAAGGCAAGATTGCCTTTGCCAAGTCGGACGCCGAGGCGAAGCAAGCCTTTGACTTTGACGCCGATCAGATGCTGACTCGCCACAAAGCGACAGGCCACACGATTCAAGTTTTTGATGAGGTCAAGGTGAAACTTTATGTGCATCGCTCGGCAGCGTACCGAGAATCGCTCATTGTTACGTTGGTCAAGCCGGGCATCCCCTGCCTTGAGCCCGGGAACAACAAGGCGGAAGACTCTACCGCATAGTTTTTCTTCTGCTGCGAGCCGCGCCATGTGTTGCGCCTTGATGGCAAAAGGACTGAGAGTAACAATAAGATAGATGCCTCATTTGATTTACAAAAATTTTGCAATGCCGCTAATAGCAAAGGGTTTGCCATCAAATACTTCTTGCAAGGCGTCCTCCATGTCGGCCTTGAGGACACGAACACGCCCTTCGAGCGCCCCTCGCATTGGTATGAGCCGTCTTTTCTCGGCCTCGAGCTGCGTCCGCTTGGCGGAGAGACGATTGGCGCTGTTGCGCGACTTGACCTCGCGCGAGCGTAGCTGCTCAAGCTCCACGAGCATGCGTTGAAAGCACGCTCCGCCCTGGCAAATTGTAGTGAGTTCAGCAAGCTGCTTGTCATGGAAGAGCTTTTCCGCGTTCGAGACGGCCTCAAGAAACCTTGTGACATCGGCGCGTGATCGTGCGGTTGCGGCCCCGACATCGAGCCAGGCCATTGCAGCAGCATCGGCACTTGGAGCGTCAATTTCAGCAAGCCGTTGGCGCAGAAAAGCGCGGAGCACGAGGAGATCTCGCAGCACTGCTTCGCGAGCCTCAGGAGACGTCAAATCTCCATCAGGGACCACGTGGGCGGCAGCTTTTAGTGTAGCGTCATCATCCGGGGAGCCATTATTTGCAAGGTCTGCGTTGACGTTGAGGATGTCATCCTCGAGATCGATATCCCAATCAATCTCGTCAGCTTCTGAAGCCGCATCAGACAATTCGGCAAGTTGCGTTGCACGATTTGCGTCTCCTTCAACAAGTGCGCCATTGCTCGGGGGTTGTGCGGGCACATCGGACGCCTCAGCCATATCTTCGCTTAATCGGTGTTGTGCCCAGAGGGATTCGCGTCGCGCATCGCGAAGTGCTGATAGGGCGACTACTGTGCCACCAACCTCTACCGCGCCTTGTGATTCTCTGAATTGGTCGAAGTACTCGAGTGCATCACCCACGTCAGCATTACGCACCGCTTCCCTTAATGCATTAAGCTTTTCGGGCAGACGCTGCGCCGCGCGATGCTGGAGCTCTCCGGCAAGGTCGCCCCCAAGGATGCCAAGCTCATCACAGCGTTCTTGAAAAGCGCGATGATGGGTCTTGATGTTACGTTCACAGACGAGGATCTTGCGCTGCGCAGCAGCGGCCTCGCGATCCTTTTTGGCTATTTGACTGAGTACAAACGAAAGCTCAAACTGCACGTGACGCTCCAGCAGACGCGCGCCCTGGACGAGATGGATGCGGTCGGCGCGAAAGTCCTCAATGACTTGTCGAAGCGCCTCGAGACTTGGGTCACAATACGCGCGGCTAAAAAACCGCTTGGCCGCCCGATCCTCTGAAAGTCGCGCGAGAGTCATGTGCAGCGCGCGCTCACAGTCAAAGACGGTGAGCTCGGTCTTGATGTCGGCGTTCGTGTCGAGCCCGAGCTCGCGTTCCAGGCCGCCGCCCAGGTCGCTCTCTGCCGAGAAGGCGTCGTGCGGCAGTCCCTCGAGCGCCTTCTGCGCGTTTTTACGTAGGTCCTCAATGCGCGGCCTGCACGCCGCCGCGGCGAGGTCCACGACGCCGCCGCTGCGCAGGAGTTCCTCCACGCGGTCGACCGGGATGCGGGTCGGGGCCGGGCTCTGCCCATGGTCTCCCGCGTCGCCCGCGCCGCGGCCGCCGCCCAGGCCGACCACCTCTCTCACGCGCGCGAGCGCGGCGAGCATTCTCCCTGCGTCGCGCCCCGGGCTCGCGCGCGCGCCGCGGCCGCCGCGAGGTCTCTCCCGCGAGGCGAGATTGCCGCGCGCGCGGCGCAGAGCGATCCACCGATCGCCGGATTGATCGACAGAAGTAACTTGTTAGGTAAAAATTGACGAGAAGAGAACGAACGAGCCCCAAACTAAAAGAGGGAGGAGCTGAGCCGAGATGAGGGCCTTCGGAGAGAGATCTTCGGCAAGCTGCTGCTGCAGCTGAAGTTTCCGCGCCATCATTGGGCCTTTGCACGTCGAACGACGTGCTTGGGGAGAGCCCTCCGGGCTCACTTGGTCTGCGCGCGCAGCAGAGAGTCGTAATTTGGTTCTGGCGCTCGCCGGTCGGCCAGCCAGAGAGAGAGAGCGAGCATCGCACTTCAGCCTTCAGCACGGAAGATACCGCCGAGGCATGCCTTTTCTCCGATCGACCTTGCCGCATCGATGTTAATTCTCAAAACTTGCTTTCCTCTACTTCGGCCTCCATCATTCTCAAAATGTAAGTCCGTCAAGGCCGAGCAGCGTACATGAAGAAGGATGCACCGCGCAGGGATGATACAACGCCGCGGTGACCGCCTCGAGCCGCGAGCTCCAGCGGCGTGCAGCCTGTAAGTACGTCGGATCGTGTCACGAGGTCGCGAAGCGCTGCGGGATCACGAAGGTTGTGCACAATGTGTTCAATGATCATGTCGATGAGAGCAAGGTCGCCCATTTCAGCGGCCCAATGCAAAGCCGTACGTCCTGTTCCAGGGTCCACGGCCACACAACTTGCGCCTGCCGAAAGAAGTCGGGAGACAGTTGTCGCGTCTGTACAAAGCAAAAGAGCAGGGCGCCCCGCGCGGTCAAGAATGTTGGGATCCGCGGCAATATTTTTGCTAAGCAGCAGGTCCACAATGAGTGTTTGCGAATTGCGTGCCGCGCCAAAGAGAGCTGTCCAACCCCGAATGTTGTCTCGTAGATTGACGTGACGTGACGAGGCAGCGGGACCCGTGAGCAGAAATTTACATACCTTGAGGTGACCCCACCAGGCCGCGAGCATGAGACACGTACATCCACTTGCATCAGGCTTGCAAGGGTCGAGGCCTCGAGCGATGAGAAAACGAATGGCCTCAAAGTGACCGCGCTTGCAAGCCCAGTGCAGCGCATTTCGGCCCGTTGTCTGGTCGATTTGGCGCAGGTCTGCTCCGAGCTCGAGTAGCCGCGTCAGAGTTTCCGTGCCTCCGGCTTGCGCTGCAAGAATGAACGGACTTGCCCGTGCGCGCGCAGACTTGCGCACAATGTCTTTGCGCCGGCACTCGACGTCGACGCCATCCCGTTTCACAAGTTGCGTTGCCAAGTTGTGCCAGTTTGCCTTGCATGCGCAACGGAGCTCGTTTTCCCCATCCTCGCGTCGCTTGAAAACGCGCCTCGAGATTTTGGGCTTCGGTCGGGCCGTTTGCGTTGGGGCCAGCACCATCTTGATTGACGACGCGCGCCTCCCTGACCGACAACCAGCGGCGCGCTCAAAGTAAGAGAGGAAGAAAAAGACAATGCTCGTCGAACGACGCCTCTTCGTGCGCGCGTCTTGATGCCTCCCGCGCTTGTCAACTCTACCAGCACCTTCCGTTCCCCCTGACGAGCTCTCAGCGTATACTCTTTGAACGATGCGCACCTTCATATCCGTTGAGGAGACCTGTAGGATGTTAGTACTTGTAGTCGGCTAGTCACGGTGGCAATTTGTCTCCATCACTGGGCGCTCTTTTGCCTGAGGTTAGGTGAAGGTGAAAACGAAACGAAGTCTGCTTGCCGCAGTCTGATTTTCATGTCGGGCGCTGGCACTTGCTAAGGTTAGCAAGAAAGCGCGCTGGTTTCATTTTAAGCGTGCACGACTTTTGGTGTTGTTCTTGCTTGCATTGCCGCACATCGAGCAAGTAAGGCCCCTTTCGCAAGCCTTGAGACAAGAGGGGGAAAGGAAGAACGAGAGAGACGCTAACAATACTAGACTGGATCGCGAAACAAAGCATCAACGGGCAAGCTCATTTTCCAGTGCTGGAGCTGGCGCATTCGATTGATTCTTTGCTTGCCTGAGACGAAGTACACTCGGGCGCAAGTACGCACGCAGGCAAGGATGGGCGGAGGTGCCGAGGTGGATCTCCTTGAGGGCGCCATTCGGGCGCACGTGGAGACGCGAAGTGGGTTCGGGAACCATGCTCGAAAGGTCCGTATTGTCGAGAATGTGTTCCGGGAATTTGACGTTGATGGAACAGGCAACATTGACGAGGAGGAATTCCTTGCTGCTCTCGTTCGCATGAACATTGTGGGGTACACGGAGACCGCACTGGAGCTCTTTGACAAAATTGATGCAGATATGTCAGGCACCATTTCCTATCGCGAGTTTGCGCGCGCGCTTTTTGTGGAGGACGAAGCGGAAGAATCGAAGGGCTGTGGCGTTGGCGGTTCGGGCTTTGTCTCGTCCTCGCGCGCGGCTCAAGCCGCCAATGATGTAGTAGCACGCGTTCGACAACGTGTGCTCCAACTTGCCGGCAAGAACGCTGGTATTAGAAGCATCACTCGGATTCTTCGCCAAATGGACGAAGACGGAAGCAATTCCCTCAATGCCCAAGAACTCAAGGAGGGTCTTTTGGGGTATGGCGTGCAAGTGTCACCAAGCGAAGTGCGGACCCTTATGCAGCATTTCGATCGCGACGGTAGCGGACGCATTACCATTGAGGAGTTTCTGCGCGGCCTTCGTGGGGACATGAATCGCTTGCGCCGCAAACTCGTTCGCAAGGCCTGGGATCAGCTTGTTACGCACCTTCGCCTCGACGGCCCTGGAGACTCAGTGAGTCTGAGCGATCTTGCCACTTTCTATGACGTGAGCAAGCACCCAGAAGTAATGCAAGGCCGCATGACGCCCGAAGAGGCCCTTCGTCAGTTCATGGCAGTTTGGGACAAAAACAGTGATGATTTGGTCGAGTGGAAGGAGTTTCTCGACTACTATAAGGACCTCAGCGCCGGCATTGAGCGTGACGACTACTTTGAACTACTCATTCGCAATGCGTGGCACCTTAGCGGAGGAAGTGGGTGGAGTGAGAACACCGCAAATATGCGCGTGCTTGTCACTATGATCACGGGTGACCAGCAAGTGGTCGAGATCGTCAACGATTTTGGGATTTCGCGCTCGACAGTCACCAAGCCCGAGCTTATTCGTTTGCTCGAGACCCAAGGCTTTCGGGCTGCAGACATTAGCGATGTTGCGCTGAGTAGCTGACGGCTGTGCATACAGAAAGCAAGATCTAGTCATTGGTCTAGTATCATAAAAACAAAAGGAGAATGAACATTTGTGAAAAAAGAAAAGAAAAAAGCGACGCAATTTCCGCGAGTGTCACATAGGAAGAGATCCGACGGCCAAACTTATTCGGAGAGAAGAAACTTGAACGCATTTCGTCCATTCAGACCATGCGACGCTTTTTTTTTTTTTACACAATAGAGGTGGAAAGGGAAGTTTGCTGGACCCAGGTTCTTCGCTATCGCTTCCACCTAGCCAAAGTCTAGAGTTGGCGGTCTGTTGGGTTATATGTCGTACAAGCAAACGAGACAAAGAAGACGAGAGTGACATACAATGATCGCGTAGAGAGAAAAGATTATGCGAATTATTGCTACGTTTAGCTCGTTTCTAGCGGCTCCCTGCCGCACGGATTGCACTGATCGAGACAGTGAAGACGGCAGGCGGTAAGACGGCAGGCGGTAAGACGGCAAGCTTGGAGTTTTGGCTTACCTTACTCTTCGGCCTTGGGCGCGGCCTCGTCGCCCTCGGCCTTGGGGGCCTCGGCATAGTCGCCGCCCTCCCCAGCAGCCTTCTCCTTCTCGAGGAGGAGCTTGATGCCCTCGTACAGGGCGGCAACAATCTCGGCCTCCTTGATGAAGAGACGAGCGCGAGGAGAAATGTCAACCGTGCCATCCTCACCGATGGGAGTGTGCTCGCCGCCGGTGCCGCGCACGCTAAGACCAAGAGGCTTGCAGACCTCCTTGGCCTTGGCATCGCTGCCGTCCTTGGTAAGGTTGGGGATCTTGATGTGCACGGAAGCGCGCATACCGGTGCCCAGGTTGCTAGGGCACGAGGTGACGTAGCCGTAGTCGCCCTTGGCGAACTCAATGCCGTCGATGCTCTCGAGCACATCGAGGCCCTTCTTGAGGCGCGAGAAGACTTCGTCCAGACGCGTGCCCTTCTTCATGCACATAATGCGCAGCTGGTCCTCCTCACCCCACCAGATGATGAACTGGCCGTCCTCGGACACGTAGCAGCCGCGGCCGTACGGCCAGTCCGAGCTGATGCCGGCGCTCTTGAGGTACGGGTCGGCATCCATGTCCTTGAACATGATGTGCGCGTCGACGAGCTCCTTGTACTTTTCGTCGGAGATCTTGTTCGGGTTCTCGACGCCCTCGCCGTGATCCGGACTGAGCGAGTAAATGTTCCCGCCGTACTCTTCCATGCCCTTGAGCTTCTCAAAGGCCTCGAGCATGGTCTTTTCGAACTCGATGCGCTCGGCCTTGTCCATGAGGCCGGGGAGGTTGAACTTGGTCAGGTTGCGGCCAACGCGCACGCGCATCGAGACCTCATCGAGTCCAAGCTTGCTCACATCGAGGACGCCCTCCTCGCCCACGGTGGAGATGTCCCAGTCCGTGACGTGTTCCTTGGAGCCGGTCTCGTCGCCGTGGTACTCGCGGATGACCTTGTCAAAGAACGGCTTAAAGGTCGCGTAGTCGGCGGGCTTCATGGCGTAGCACCCGAGTCCCGAATCGGGGTTTTCCACGCCAGTCACGCAGCATCGGTAGAGCACCTTTTGGTCCTCCTCACTCACCGAGTTGAAGTACTCCTCCGTCAGGTGCTTGGCGCAGAGGTTGTCCGGGTTGCTCTCCTTCACCTGGGCGAGTTTGGCCAGGAACTCGGCCTTGGCCTCCTCCAGGGACTTGCCGCCCTCAACGCTCGAAGCCGCACCCATCTTGTCTTCGTTTCTGCCTCTCGTTCACTACGCGCTCGCTCGTTCGCTCGCTCGCTCGCTCGCTGCACTTGGCTGCACGACTTCCTACTCTGCGTGCGTTGATCAAGCCCCGATTGGTTATACTTTGTCAGTCTCTCGGTCCTCTGCGCCAGCTGCGCAGCTAGCTACCCGGCTAACACCGCCCATCATCATCCCTGAACACATTGTGCATCTCTCATGACCGTTCCGCTCAACGGTCTGCAAGCACCTCCTTCCTCTCTGGCCCCGACTCGAGGTTCGATTCTGCTCAGCGCAGGGCCACGCAGGGCCACGCGCTGCGGCGCGGTCGGGCCGGAGAGAGGCCGGGCGCCGCCGCCCTGCCGCGGCTCGCGCGGCTCCCTCCGTTCGTTCGTTTGATCGATCGTTCGTTCGCCGGCGGCGGGAAAGCCTCTTCTGCCTCGCCTGGGCCGTTGAGGCGCGGCAGGCGGACCTCTTCCGCCGCGCCGCCTGCAATGAGCCTGCCCCGACGCGCGACCCGGCTCCGCTCGCGACCCGCGCCTCCACGCTCGCCCGCACCCGCACTCGCTCGCGCGCGCTTGCGCTGCACTGCGCTGCGCTGCACGCGACCGAGCGCGAGCGCGAGCGCGAGCGCGAGCGCGGGCGCGAGCGCGGGCGAGGACCGCAGAGACGTTGGCGGGACTCGGTCCGTGGTCAACCTGCACGGGATGGAAAACACACCTCACTCTTCGAGCTCAAGCTCGTGCTCGCGCCGGCCTGCGCTCGAGCTCAAGCTCAAGCTCGCGCCTGCGTGCGAGCGAGCGAGCGGCCGGCCGGCCGGCCGGTCGGTCGGGGCGCGCTCGAGCTTGCCGCTGCCCGCTCCCTCCTGTTGAACGTACCTGTGTCTGCGCGAATTGGATTTGCTTTCCCTGATTCTTTCCTTTGTTTGCTCCTGCCTGTGGCTGCTTTTTCCAGTGTTTTTCTTTTTTCTCTCGGTGTTTGTCCACTAGGCCTGGGCCTATGTTTTCCTTTCTCTCCGTTCTCGCTTGGGTGGCGAGGCTTCTCTCGGCTTCTCTCGGCTCTCTCAGCCTGGCTGGGGCCTCTCTCTGCGGCGACGGCCGGCCAGGAAGGAGCTTCGACTCCTCGGCATTCAGACTTCGCGTTTGGCACCCAGTCGAGGTCTAGTTTACTGTTAGGTCACATCGATTGATTACGGTGCGTGCATTTCTTCTGGCTGCCGGAGGCGAGGCGAGCCAAGTCAAGGCGAACGGAGCACGGCACCGAGGGCACGTCGACCATCTTGATCTTGGGGGCTCGCTCAGGACAACGCAACGCGACGCGACGCAACGCGACGCGGGGGCGGCCGTTTGGCGGTGTCGCTCCTGAGAAAGAAATTCGTCCCATTTGGTGGACCAGCTGCCTGTTGCCAGCACGAGCAGCTAGCTAGCTAGCTACCGCACGCGGGTTTGACGTGAGCACACTTTAGACGCGACTCGCGGCGGCCGCAGCGGCTCCGGCGAGGACGAAGACTTTTCCTGCGAGGCACGCTCAGCCGGAAGGGCGGGATCGCGCTGCCGCATGGTCGCGGTCGCGGTCGCGCGCATCCCAACTCAAAGATTCGCGACGCACTGTCAGAGAGAGAGAGGGGCCCCGATCCGGCCCTTTTCATGTGGGGGATTGCTGTGGAACATGTTCCCCTCCTGTATCACTATAGTGATTATACTCTCTCACCTTGAAGGTGTCCCCGTGTGTAAAACCTGGTAAATATCCCGCATGGGACGTCCGTTCATGGTCTACAACGGAAGCGAGCCCAACAGCCCTGCGCAGCCGCGCCCACACGCGTGGACCGTTGCGGACCGTTGTGAGGAGCAGGCACAACGCAGTGGAAACAGTGGTTGAGGGACGGCTGCGGGAGACGCGTGAGCGAGCGTACTGGCGTCGCTCAAGTACCAGGATCATCATCATCGTCTTCTTCTTCTTTTTCACCTTCTTCTTCATCTGGCACGTGGCAGAGCAGCGCAGAGCAGCGCAGAGCAGGGCAGCGCAGAGCAGAGCTGATTGCGGCAGCGTGCGAGGAGGCGAGGGAGAGAAAGGCACGCCGCGGCGGCCGGGCCTCTCCCCTCACCCTCTGATCGGGTCGTCGTTTTCTCTGGCGCGGCGCCGCTACCGACCAGAGAGAGGCGAAACCAAAGACAGAGACGATGGCGACCATGCTCTCGAGCGCGCTCGAGTCCTGCGTGCTCGAGGTCGAGGAAGCGCTAGCGCCCAATACCCTCGCAAGCGGTAGCTTCTCTCCCGTTGCAGCCGCGACAACAACGGCCACGACCCCGAAAAGACCTCGCGGCGCGAGCGAAACGTACGACTCGGCTGGCCTCGACGACGTCTCCAGCGCCGACGGGGCCGCCGTCGGCCTCGAGGGCCCGCCGCGAACACGTCAGGTCTCAGCCGCATCGACGGTTCTCTCGGCCTATATGAGCGAGCCCCGTCTAGGAGCCAACGGCGAAGAAGAGGATGCCGACCCAGCGGAAGCAAGGGTTCTTCGTGGACCGCTCGAATTCTGGGCCTTTGAGCGTGCGAGGAAGCAGGCTCGCGCTGTGATGCGCGCGCCGCTGACATCGCTCGGATCGCAAAACCCTGCCAATCAGCCCGTCATTGGCACAGACGCACCCGCCTCGCTGGCTGCTGAGCAGGCGCGGTCCGTGGAGCAGCTTCGGGGAAGCGTGAATCGACTTGCCAGCTTCGTCATGTTGTGCGACGACATCGTGGCCGCCATCGACAAAGGCAAAGTTCTCCTTGGCGACCTTGAAAACAAACACGAGACTGTTTCAGAAAAGACCAGCTCGTTGCATGAAAAGTGCAAACGTTTGCTCGAGGAGCAAAGCAAACTCGAGAAAATCGCCAATGAGATTTCCGCCCCACTCGATTATATGAAAGAGCTCGACCGTCTCGGCCCCCTCCTTGGTCTGCCCTTGCCTTCACGTCTCAAGCAGACCATGCAGCGCGGCCGCGCCCCGCCTGAGCGCGTGCGGCCGTTGAACCCGGACTCGCCGCGCTTCTTCGAGGTCCTCGATCGCGTCGACGAGTGCATTGCATTCATTGAGGAACATCCATCCTTTCGCGACTATGAAGAGTACTCGACAAAGTTCCATCAGCTGCATTTGCGTGGTCTCAGTCTCATTCGTAACCTGGTCATGGATTCTCTCGAAGCCACCGTCAACTCTGCTCGCGCCGGCATCGAGGCCAAGCTTGAACAGGCCCTCAAGCATAGGTCTGATGAGGCCAAGCTTTCTGCTCTCGACTCCGAAATCAGCTCGCTCCTCTACATTCAGTATTTTCCGCCCCAGGCGAAACAGCTACGCTCGTACATTGAGCAGCTCGAGAAGCGCGTGCACCAAAAGGACGGCGCAGATCTCCTGCTTGCCTGTCAAAAGGCATATTGCGTCCAACGTCTTAGCTTGCTGGCCGTTGTCGTTCCTCGCAGCGCAAAACTTAAACCGCAGGGCAACGATTTGCTGCGCACCCTTCGCGCAGCTTGTCCGTACCTGCTAGGCGTGTGCCGAATGGAGTTCAAACTTTTTCACGAGTTCTTTTCAGCCGACGCCACTGCGACGTTGCAAAACGAGCTCGAAGCAGCGGCCCTCGCTTCGGACGAGGGTGCGCGAGGGGGCTATCACGCGGGTGGTGGCGCCGGCGGTGCTGGGTCCGCTACTGCGCGCTCGTCCGATCCATCTTCATCTTTGTCTTCCTCCAAAACCCGTCTCGGACGCCAGAGTTCCTCACGATCGTACAGCTCCGATGCTACCTCGCATCACGCGCAGCTCCTCAACGCCATGAACCGCGACGCCTTCCTTGACATGATGTCGGAGCTCTGTGGTGTCGTGTACGATATTGTGCGACCACTTGTTGTCAAGCTCACCGATCTCGAGACGCTTTGCGAGGCTGTCCGGGTCATCGAAGGCGAAATCATCGAGGGCCAAATTGAGGCCCTCGGAGACGCTGGCAACGCCATGCACGTTGTTGTGGTGCAAATTCTCCAAGATGTCCAGGAACGTCTCATCTACAGCACAAGTCAGTACATTAGCGCCAATATTTCCGGCTTTGAGCCCAAGGCGGAACATCTCGATTATCCGGGCCTGCTTGAGCGCTCCGCGACTGCAGCTGCGGAGGAAGGTAAACCATCGTCGGGAGGAGCCCTCTACGCCAGCTGTTACAAGACTTTGGAGACGACGCTCATGTGTCTGGGGCTCATTTACCGTTGCGTCGAGCCGCGCACCTTTGAAGAGCTCGCTCAGGAAGCTGTCACATCGTGTGCGCAGAGTCTCAAGACTGCAAGTGAGCGAATCACCGCCAAGTCCACCCGTCTCGACGGCGATCTTTTCTTTATCAAGCATTTGCTTGTGCTGCGCGAACAAATTAGTCCCTTCAACACGCAGCTCGCCGTCAAGGAGATCGAGCTCGACTTCTCGAGCACGGCCTCGGCGCTCTCCGATTTCTTCGCACACTCGCGTCAGATCTTTTCTCGGCAGCACAACGCGTTCGTCGAGCTCGTCTCGCATGGCGTGCCTCTTGTCCGTGAGCACGAGATCGACTGCAAGCGGGATCTCGAGACCCAGCTCAAGCAGGCCTGTGAGAACTTTATCAAAAAGACGGACTCACAGGCGCTCGCCCAGATTATTGCCTTTCTTCACCGCGCCAGCAAACCACTCGAGGACGATCAGGTTTTTCAGGAGCAGGATTTTGCCAAGCCAGAGCGCGTCACGCAGATGCTCAAGCAGGTGCTGCACTCGCTGCCGGAATTTCTCGATCTCGTACGCGCAAAGATGTCCTTGTATCTGGCAAACCCGCAGACCGAGTCAATTCTCTTTAAGCCCGTGCAAGCCAACGTACTTGCGGCTCTCACGCAAATGACCAATTGCGTCGAGGCCAATTACGCTGCAGAGCACGCCACGCCAATGCTGCGCACGCTTGCGGGCCTTCGCACCAAGGTGAGTGCTGCATCGGGTCGATCTCCATCGTTGACGCAACAACAAGCGGTAGCACCTCCCGTCGCACCTGCAGCACCAAGTCCGCCAATTGAGGACACTGATGAGACTTCGCAGCGCGACGACTCGATTACTTCAACGATTGACGTCTAGGTCGTTTGCAAACTGTCAGATAAAGCACGCCAACATGTTGTTTCACCCAAGTTTCTTGACCCCGTCGCTCGACTTGATTGCATTCCAGATAGCAACACAGTCTGCACATCTTTCCGCATTGTTAGTATTTGCAAGAGTCTCTGTAAAGTTGTGTTGTGACCAATTTTATAGCTGATGTGATGCTTCACGCAGTCGTGTCTATTTCATTTCACAATGATCGGTTTTTCGTTTTGGCTCAGGTCACTAGCCCACTGCTTGGCTTTGATTGATCAGTCGGTCGATCGAGTCGCCAATCTTTTTGCTCTCTCCTTCTCGTTCTCTATTGGCTCGAGTTCGACATGATTCAAGTTGGGTTGCGCTTTTGTCCAACGCAAGACCGAATCCCAAGGCAGCGCTGCGAGCGCCGCGCGCAGGATGGACGCGGCGCGGGGCTCGCGACGCGCAAGTCGCAGCGGGTCCGCAGACCTCGGCGAGAGCAGCAAGCAGACTGGAGAAGGAGGCGGCGGCAGTAGCAGCAGCAGTGTCGCGGCCGGCGTCGATCTCAAGCTGGGCGGCGACGCCTCCGTCCTCGTCGCGAACCTCGTGGGCAGTGACGATGCAGTCGTGCCGACGGTGCGCAGCGTGCTCGAGCGAGGCTGGGGCGAAGGTTTCTCTCGTAGTCTCGACGAGTACGTTTTGCAAAAGGAGGACGAGCTACGGGGTCTCTGCAATTTTCACTTTGGCGAGTTCTCAAAGGGTATCGAGGATATCTCGCAGCTGAAGCGATACTCGTCGGACCTGCGGCGCCAAATTAGCGAGATGGACCGCGCGCTGCAAGACAAAGGCGCCAAGGTCCTCGAGACTAGCGAAATGCTTTTGCGATTTTACAGAATCCAGCGTCATTTGCGTGTGACGCGGCAGGAATTACGCCGCGCTTCGAGCTGCGTGGCGCTCGTGCGCCGCGCGCGCGCACAAATGAGCAAACGAGCGTACTTTGAAGCATTACAAAGCATCGATCTTGTACGTGAGGTGATTCACGGCAAGGATGTGCATCGGCTTCTGAGTCTACACGAAGGCCGCGAGCCCTTAGACGTCGACCTTGGTCAGGAAGGCGACAGTCGCTTCAGCTTGGCGCTGGAGCGCTGGATCCCGCGTGTCATTGACAAAATCAAACTCGATGTCAATGGCGCGCTCACTGAGTGGTTCGTCACTGCCCGCGATCGTGCAGGCGACGTGGGCGCGCGTGCTCTTCGACTGGTACGCGAGGGTGGCAGGGCAGCCGCCGTTGCCAGGCTGCGGCGCACTTCGAGCGGCGCGACGGCTTCCACGTCGCAGTCCAAATTGGCCCCAGGCGGCAGCTCAAGCCCAGCGGGACGGCGCTACGTACGCAAGGAGAGCTTTCGCACGCGGACCTCCTCGGACGCCCTCTTGCAGTGGGAACACCGGGACCAGGCACGTCTCCAAGGGCCGGATATCGCGGAAATCTGCCTTGCGGCCGAGAATGTCAGTCTTGCTCCCGTATATCAATTCATGGACATTCAAAAGTACCTTGGCACCGAGGAAGAGGCAATCGCCTTTTACAAGGAAAATCGGCTGCCACAAGCCTCGCTGCAGAGCATGATGCCTGTGGACCTGCGCAAGCTCGAAAAGGGTCAGTTCCGCCGCCACGCCGTGCTGCTCTTGCAGCGCATGACGGGCTTTCTTGTCATCGAGGGTGTCGTATCGCGTTCGCTCAATCTCATTGCTCCGTTTGAGATTGCAGCCATTTGGGAGACCATGCTAGACACCCTCGTCCCGCTCGTTCGGGATGAGCTGCGCTCGCAAGGTGCCGCCAAGGACCCGACTTCCAATCTTGATTTGATTCGCTTACTGATGGATATGGCGGCCTTGCTCGGCAAGAGCGGGGCGAAAACAGATGGCATGCGCGGTGACACAGATGCTTCTCACCGCACTACGCACATGCTTGACGCGTCGCGCCTGGTGGCTGCCTGTTACGATGTGCGTCTCGAGGTCGGTAGCAGTCTTGCTGACGCCTGTGGAGATACGCTGCAGAGCCTCGTGGCTGACGACAACTACGCCATTTTTGATCCGCAGCGTCTTGAAGAGGGCGACCCAGTGCGACTTGCTGGGCAGCACTTGATGCAGCTCGCTGCCGAGACATCAGGCAACGGCGGGGGCGTCGCTGCCGGCGAACCTAATTTTAGCGCCATGGTTCCAAAGGCATGTGCAGAGGTCATTGCTTGCATGAGTCAGGCGTTTCAACTCGGTCGTCAGCTCGGTGGTAGCCTCGTGACCAAGGACATTCCTAGCGCTCAACATGAGAACACCATGCTTTCGACATCGTCGTCGTCGTCGTCTTCGCCCAAGTCTCCCACGTTATCGCCCAAGTCATCCAAGGCCTCTTCGATACGCCGAGTCTTCACTTCAAAGTCGTCCCATGGGGCTGGTGCAAATGGCCAGGAGGCCAGCAGCGGGGTCAAGAATGGAAACGGGCTTTCTAGCGAAAGAAATGGCACCGCAGCGGTCTCCGGGGGGTCTCCTCGGAGCCCAAAGGGCAGTGGCCACTTGGAGCAAGCGGCCGAGAATGCCGCAGCTGTTATTGCTACTGCTGCGACAAACGTTGGAGGGAACGAGGACGACGCGCAACAGTCCCAAGTGGATGCAGTGTCGCCCACAGTTGCAGTTCACAGCGCTGTTGAGATTGCATGCCGCGCTCTGCTGATGCTATATGTTCGCGCCCAAGCTGTTGTCCTTGACTCTAATACGAGTCCGGAAATTCTCTGTCAGTGCTCCTCCAATTTGGAGCACCTCGATCGCGCCAGGGCTCTCTTCGAGGGCCATGCTCGTCAAATGGCCAAGATTGATGGCGACTACTCATTTGCTGGGCCGTGCGACAAGTTTGCAGATCTCTTGCGTGAAACACAGCCCCGTGTGGTGGATGCTCTTCGAGACCGTGTGGATGCCATTATGTCTAGCGGTGCCGTCGATAATTGGACCCCGCAGGAGGTCCCGCGCGAGCCGCACGTCTTTGTGAGTGATGCCGTCCAGTATCTCGAGGTGATGCTGGCCCCAACCTCGTGTTTGCGTTTGCTCCCAGATGCGCAACGTCAGGTGGCCCAGTTCACGGCCTTGATTCGCATCGCAGACAGCGTACTTGAGCTGCTCACGGGTGATGAAGTGGAAGCGATCAATGCACTTTCTGTCCACCAGACCAAGCTTGATTTGGACTTGCTCAAGGACCTTGCGAGCAAAACGGATGTGCCGGCGCAGGAAGTACTTCTTACGCTCGAACAGATGGTTGACTTGCTTCGGTCTGGAAATCTCCAGGAATTTCTTCGTCCGGAGACGCGTGGCAAACGCTATGCGTGTCTCGGATTCAAGATGGTCAAGAGCGCGCTGCGCAAATACGAGCAGTTGGCAACGGCGCGTCTTTCCCGCGGCGACAAGATTCCCACCCTCAAGCAGACGGACATCAACAAGGTCCTCGCAAGCAACTAACGACACGTGTGAAGAGGGGCTGCAGCATGTCAAGCATGTCAAGTAGGCAGACAGGCAATGTGAAGGCACACGTGAAGCCAACCAACCAAATCAAGCAAATCCAGAAGGGCAACATAAAAGAAGCAAAAAGAAGGAATGTGCTGGTGCTTCTTTCTTGCTTGCTTTCTCTCTCTCTCTTTTCGACGACCACAGCTGAGCATCAGGACAAGGTTTGCAGGACAGGCCCAAAGGGATAGGGCGTCAGCAAAGACCAAGAAAAAAGGGATAAATAGACGAACGGACGAGGAGGGGGAGAGAGGGAGGAAGGAAAGAAAGTGTAATTTGTAGGTGGTAAAAGGCAAAGCTCAGTTGAATACGAAAAGAAACACTTTCTTTCTTTTTAACGCAGTCGCCGGGCCTCGCGCTCCCACTCGAGGAGGGTCAGGACATCACCCTCGCGGACAGGGCCCTTGACGTTGCGGATAATGCTGCGTGGGTCATCGTCGAGGAACTCGACGCGGACCTGCGTCACGTTACCGGTGGCGCCGGTGCGGCTGAGCACGCGGGTAACGCGCGCCAGCATAACAGCCTGGGTGGCGGAGGTGGGGGCGTCAGCCTGTACATTTATTGTTCACATTACGTCACGTCAAAGTAAGAGCAGCAGATGATAAGTTAGTCCTCCTGTTCGAGAATCTTCAGCCAAAATTATGGGAACACCCGAATGATGGATGGATGGAATGAATGATGGCGAGATAGTGACAAGAGCTCATCACATAACTCCGCGCGTTTCTCTTGGCAAAGCAAAGAAGGCAATCCATTCCATCCAATCGTTCCTCCGCTCCTCCACCCTCGCTCCCTCGCGCTTGGTTGGGCGGTGGTTGTCGAGCTCTCTCTCGATGGTTGCCCGCTCGCTGGCCACACGTCCCCGTCTCCCTCCATCCCTTCATCGCTCGCGGCCACGAGGACGAAGGAGTCGCCGAGCCGGAGCGCGCGGTCCTCCGAAGAAACCCGCGGCGCCGGGCCGCGGTCTCCTCGCCGCGCTTCGCGCCCCGCGCCGCGCGGGTCGTGCGCGTCCACGTACCATGGTCTCGAGCGAGTGGTTGCCTGCGTATGAAGCGACTCTGCCCTGCTCGCTCTGCTTGGCCGCTTGCTTGCTTGGCGCTCTCGCTCGTGGCCTCTAGTCTGCGGCGCGCATACTGCACTTGCGGCGCGCCATTCTGCACTTGCGCGCGGCGCCGGGGGCCCTTGCCGCCGCGGCTATAGCCCACTTGCGCCGCCGCCGCGGGGCCTGCCGCACTTGCGCGCCGCCATTCCGCACTTGCGCGGGCCCATTCCGCACTTCCCGCCGCGCATAGCCCACTTGCGCCGCCGCCCGCCCCTCTCGCGCCGCCCGCCACACGATCTTCCTCCACTGCGCGCGCCCCTCCCGCGCTGCCCCGCGCAACCCGCTCCCCCCTCGCTCCTGTCTCCTCCGCCTCCACTACCACCGCACCACTGACTCTCCCGCCCCTATTACTCCGCCTTTCCTGCCCCCAGTGGTGCCCGTCGCGAAACCCTAGTTTGCTCGCCCTTCCCGCGGCGGCGAAACTGGCCTCTCTTCCAGGATATCACGGCCCTCCTCTGCGCTCGCTGGCGCGCGAGCGAGCGAGCTGCCAGCCTGTAAGGCAAGGGCCGTGATTACCGGACCCGATGGCACGCCAATAGTATACTATGCGCGCGCCGCGCGTGGCGCGTCCATTCACGGACGCAGAGAAAAGGAGGTACTTGGCAGGAACTCATTTTTCATTTTTCATTTTTATTTTTATTGTCTGTTTTTTTCCAGGGAAAGAGAGAAAGGAGAGCGAGCTCACTCGGAGCTCCAACCGTCTGTCTGTCTGCTTGCTGTCTGTGTCTGCTCTGCGAGGGAGGGAGAGAGGGACTGGCCGGAGACAGCGCGGCGATGACCTGGCACCTCTGCTACTACCTGGCTCATCGCGCGAGGCCGTCCGCGGCCGCTTGTGCTGCTGCTGCTGCTGCTGCTGCTGCTGCTTGCGGCGAGCTGGCCATGGTGGCTGCTGGCTGGCCGCCCCGGCGGGGTCGCCGCCTTCGAAGTTGGAGTTGAAGGTGAAGTCGAAGAGGCGAGGGTTTTGAAAATCGGTTTGAATCCGAGCGCAGAGAAGGGAAAAGCACAAGCAAGAACTCAAGCGAGAACCCGGCGCGGGATCGAGCACGAGCTCGCGCCGCGACGCAGCTTCTTCGCGTCGCGTCGCATTGCATCGCATCCATCGCGTCGCATCGCATCCATCGCTTGGCTTCGCTCGACCGGCACGTCAGCCGGCCGGTCGTACGCGCGTCCGCGCCCGCCCCATCTATCTGCCGTCACAGGCTGGCAGGAGGCAGGGAGGCAGGGAGGCAGGGAGGATTCTGGAAAGAAGCGAAGGCTCTCGAAAAGAGAGGGGACGGAGCCCAGGCTGGCACCGGCCCTGCACAGGCTGGCACCTGCCGGCTTTCCAGGTTGTCTCGGAAGGGAGCCGAGAGAGAGGCAGAGGCAGGCAGAGGCAGGCAGGCAGGGAGGCAGTCCCCCGACCCCGAGGCGCCAGACCCGAATCACGCGGAGGCAGTCGCCGCCACCAACGTCCGGTCGCCCGACCGACCAACCGCCCGCGCACGCTCGCTCGCAAGACACGCTTGTACGCACGCACGCGCACCCGCTCGCCCGCTCGCACGCGCACGCACGCTCGCACGCAGCGGCGGCTGCTCGGCATTGTATCCTGCCAGGGCCGGTCAACGGCCGAGGGAAAGAAGGACAAGGAAAGATGGGCCGCTTCGCGAAGTCGCTCGTGCTGCTGACGGCCGTGCTGGCCGTGATCGGAGGCGTCCGCGCCGAAGAGGACAAGTCCGAGGCCAAGACCGTGGTCGGCATCGATCTGGGCACCAGCACATCGTGTGTCGGTGTCTTTCACAAGGGACGTGTTGAGATCCTCGCCAACGACCAGGGTAACCGCATCACCCCCTCGTACGTGAGCTGGACCGAGTCCGGCGAGCGCCTCGTCGGTGACTCGGCCAAGAACCTGGCGTCGCTCAGGCCCGAGGCCACCGTCTACGATGTCAAGCGCCTCATCGGTCGTGACTACAACTCCAAGGAAGTCCAGGCCGACAAGAAGCTCGTCCCCTACAACATCATCAACAAGGGCGGCAAGCCCTTTGTTGAAGTCGAAATCAACGGTGAGAAGAAGGAGTTTGCCCCCGAGGAGATCTCCGCCATGGTTCTCCAGAAGATGAAGGGCATCGCCGAGGGCTTCCTCAGTGAGGAGGTCAACCACGCCGTCGTCACCGTTCCTGCCTACTTTAACGATGCCCAGCGCCAGGCCACCAAGGACGCCGGCATCATCGCCGGCCTCAAGGTCGAGCGCATCATCAACGAGCCCACCGCCGCCGCCATTGCCTACGGCCTCGACAAGCAGGACGAGGGCGAGAAGACCATTCTCGTCTTTGACCTCGGTGGCGGTACCTTTGATGTCACCCTTCTCTCCATCGATGCCGGCGTCTTTGAGGTCCAGGCCACCAACGGTGACACCCATCTCGGTGGTGAGGACTTTGATCAGCGCATCATGAAGTACTTTATCAAGCGCTTCAAGAAGCAGCACGACATCGACATTACCAAGGACAAGCGCGCGCTCCAGAAGCTCCGCCGCGAGGTCGAGCGCGTCAAGCGCTCGCTGTCCACGCAGCACCAGGCTCGCCTCGAGATCGAGGCCCTCGCCGAGGGCATTGACTTCTCCGAGACCCTCACCCGCGCTCGCTTCGAGGAGCTCAACCTCGATCTCTTCAAGAAGACCCTCGTCCCCGTCGGCAAGGTTCTCCAGGACGCCGGCGTCAAGAAGAATGAAGTCGATGAGGTCGTTCTCGTCGGTGGCTCCACCCGCATTCCCCGCGTCCAGCAGCTGCTCAAGGACTTCTTCAACGGCAAGGAGCCCTCCAAGGGTATTAACCCGGACGAGGCCGTCGCCTATGGTGCCGCTGTCCAGGGTGGCATCCTCGGTGGCAAGGACACCAGCTCGGAGATTCTTCTGCTCGATGTTGCCCCGCTCTCGCTCGGTATTGAGACCGTTGGTGGTGTCATGACCAAGCTCATCAACCGCAACTCGGTCATCCCCGCCCGCAAGTCTCAGGTCTTCTCCACCTACACTGACAACCAGCCGGCCGTCAGTATCCAGGTCTTTGAGGGTGAGCGCGCCATGACCAAGGACAACCACCCTCTTGGCAAGTTTGAGCTTTCTGGCATCCCCCCTGCCCCTCGCGGTGTCCCTCAGATTGAGGTCACCTTTGCCGTCGATGCCAACTCCATCCTCAACGTTCAGGCCGAGGAGAAGGGTACCGGCAAGAAGGAGCAGATTGTTATCACTGCCGAGAAGGGTCGCCTCAGCGAGGAGGAGATCGAGCGCATGGTCCAGGAGGCCGAGGAGAACGCCGAGGCTGACAAGATCCTCAAGGAGCGCATCGACCTCAAGAACAGCTTTGAGGGCCTTTTGTACTCTACCAAGGCCAGCCTTAACGACGAAGACAAGGGTGTGCGCGACAAGCTTTCCGAGGATCAGGTCGAGGAGCTCGAGACTGCCATCTCGGAGAACATCGACTGGCTCGACGAGAATCAGGAGGCCGATCTCGACGAGCTCAAGGAGAAGAAGGAGGAGTTCGAGCAGCTCGTCCAGCCTATCATGGCATCCATCTACCAGCAGGCCGGCGGTGACGCTGGTGGCGATGATGACTTTGATGACGACGACTTTGATGACCACGATGAGCTCTAAGTGAGAGCTTTTCCAAGCGTCTCAAATTGTGTCTTTTTACTCCTTTTATCTTCTTCTTCTTCTTATTTGTCTCCCTTCATCATCGTCTTCAACGCTTCCTCGATCACTCATTCGCTCGTTCGTTTGTCGCAGGCGTGTCTAGAGATGATATGAGACTGTACGTGAAGGAGAAAGCCAGGTGGAACCAATCTTTCACCGCCACCATCAACAACAGCCAAAAAAAAATTACCAAGAAAATTATAAAATTGGGATCGAGCGAGGACGATCTTCAATTGTCAAAAGAGAACCGGGATTGATGTGATGACATGACATGACATGGGCCGTGCTCCTTTGTGGCGTTCCCCCAACGTAGTTCTTTTCCGTCGTATCCATCTATCTATCCATCGATCACCTCTTTTGTCTCTTCGCCAATTTTATGGCGTATATAGCAAGAGTTCTCTCATGTTCACATACAGAACCCCAAACAAAGAAAATAACAACACATTTTCATAAACTGAATGGTTTGGTCAATACGGGAAGCGTCGACTTGACAGCCTCGAGGGCTCCAGCGGCGAGCGTTTGCCCTTGTTGGCCCTCTTCTTCCTCTCCCATGTCTTCAATATCGCCGTCGTCGTCTCCGCAGTGGCCGCTGCCCACGTCCGGGGTCCCGATCCATGAAAAGGCCGTGTGCCCCGGAGGAATTTGTACAAGAGTTCCACTTGAATCGACACCAACGCAGCTTCCTTGCGTCGCGCTTTGGATCTCTTGATTCGCTGCGAGACCTTCGTCATCAACATCCCTGCTCAAACATTCCTCTTCCGCCTTCTTGCCCTCAATCAGAGGACCGCTGTCGCTCTCTGACGCTTGATTGAGATTGCTCTCGTCATCTGGTGAAGCTGACACGGTCGGGATATCCTCCCTTTCCGCCACGCCCTCCTCATCATCAGCAGCATCCGCATCCTCGTCCTCGTTCTTGTCCTTCTCAGCAGCGATGACGGCGGCATCAGCTGCAGTGGCAGCTGCGTCGGTGTGATTGCCATCGTCGCTGTCTTCCGCAATCGCCTCGGATCCTTCATCATCGCCGTCGACGTCGTCTCCTTCAAAGTCGCCAAAGGTTGCCTCCACGGTGCCACCAAGCCAAGAGAACTCCGTATGACCCGGAGGAATTCCAACCGTAGCATGGGGCACATTCTGCCATGACGAGTCTGAGCTCGCGCGCACGTGCGTTTCACCGCCCTTGGACGCTCCGTCGGCACCATCCTCAGACTCTGGCGAGTCTGTCTTGGGATAGTGAATGATGTTGGTGATAAAGGACAAAATGCTAGACTTGAACGAGCCCGACGAGCCCGCAGCGTTTCGATCGCCTCCTGACATGCTACCTCCTTCAGGCGAAAGAAGACTACCCGCAGATCTTTGCAACAACGAACCAGCGGACGAGGTATCCCGCAGGCTCGGCCGATTCACAAGATAGGCCATGAGCGAGGTGCCATTGGAAATGGCTACTGCATACACACTGTCCTCTTCGCGGAAGGCGACCACAACGCCCGGTCCAAAGGGCGTGATCACCTGAGTGCCAACTGGAATGGCCGGTCCGGCGTGCGGGGACCCGCCGCCGAGCAGGAGTCGCGGCACGTGAATGTAGGCTCGTCCGTATGGGAGCGCAATCACAAAGAAACCATCTGGACGCACCTCCAGTACCTCGCCTGTACCCAAGCCATTCGTGTCCACAGTGTCGCCAACACGAATCCCATACGCCTCATCAAGCGCACTAAGGTAGGTATCTGACGAGGTACCCGATGTTGCCGTCACCAAAGAGCACAACGACACCAGACTGTCGGAACTCGGAAGTGTAGTTGTTGCAGTAGGGGCATTGCTCGAAAGCACCGAGGCTGCCAGGCCTTGCGAAAAACCGCCACGCTGCATGACGGAAAAAGGAAGCTTGAGCAGCTCCCAGTTTTTGGAAATCAATTCACGAGCCTTTTGCAGGGGGCTCTGATCCAGTTGTAAAAGACTTGCCGCGCTCATGGCGTCGCGCGTAGAGGCCTCCTCGTCCAAAGTCACGCACTCTATGGGAATGTACGCGCGAGATGCCCACAACAAACGGAGCTCCAGCATACCCGAGTCGCGCACCTTGAGAACAAGACCTTGGCCATAGGGTGTGCTTACCACAGACCCATGCTCAATATCTCGCTTGGAGGGCGATGCCGCCTTGTTGGTGATGCTGCTACCTGCGTCCGACTTGTTGTCGGCGCTTGGCTCTCCACCTCGCGTAAAGAGAGTTTTCATCAGACCATACAGACGTCTTGGGTACGAGCCTTCGTTCACCATGGCGCGTGCACGTTCTTCAAAAAGCTTGGCGTTCCACATGAGGAGCGAATCCTCACTAAAATACGCAAGGGCATTCATGGAAGGGATTGCAGTCACATAAATGCTGTCGCTTTCCCTAAAATACAGCACCACTGTGTCGCCAAAAGGGGTCTTGACTCGTGTTCCGAGTTCCAAAATCACCTCCGATTCGTTCTCCTTATCGATCGTGTCCGTGGGGGCAGGAGTGGCAGGGGTGGAAGGAGAAATCGGTCTGGCCGTTGCATCGACTGCGTGCTCAAAGGCGCCGCAAGCGTTTTCGTCCGACGAATCAATGCTCAAGGTGCGACCAGAGAACTTCTTTGAGACAGTTGCGTCGTCATCAGCGGCAACAGCAGCATCAGCAGCAGCATTGACAAGGTCTTCTGAAGCCTCGTTGCGCACACTTTCGAGCTCCGGGCTTGCAACGCTGTCTTCGTCAGCGTCATTAGCATCAATATGCTCAATCGATTGTTCGAGAAGATTCGATGATGCAGACGCACGTCGATCGCTTGTGTCGGACCGCTTCGACTCCCGCGCGTGCCATCTGTCGTCCTCGTCAATGAGCACGCCGTCTTCTTCACATCCTCCCACCCTTTGAAAGTCTTCTTGCTCGGCAAACGTATCGGTTTCGCCAGCACTGCTGTCTGGAGAACCCAAGTTGCGCGGCGTCGCGAGCGGCGTGGGTCCCTGCAATACTCTTTGCACGGGAATTGCTTCGTCGAGCAGCGCTGGTTCCGACTTTGGCTTTTCGGTAGAGATCGGGCGCGTTCCCGAGGCAGCCGAGGAAGGTCGCGATGGAGTCCTTTTCACAGAAAGCAGAGTCGCGTCCGATTGCGTGTCAAAGATGCTAGGCCGCCGTGGCGTACGCGTCTCGGTGCTCGAGCGTTTGCGCAGACTCACCGCCCTATCCTTCTTGCCCGGATAAAACATGACCGGCATGAGGAAGGAGGAAAACGGATCAAGATGACGCGGCTTGTCCACCTTGTAGAGTGAAGCCGTAAAGGCCTCACGGACAGTCCTGTCGTTGGGTAGCTGAAGGTCTTCAGGGCGGGAGATGGATGATGATGAGCGCGATGAGCGACCACGCGTGAGCGAATCCGTGAGCTGCGAGAGATTCTCCGTTCGCGAACGCGGGCGAAAGAGACGGCGCTGGACATCTCGAAGCGCCTTTTCATTACGGAAAATGCCATGCAATTGAGAGTACAAGCGAGGCGGTGACTGCGGCAGACCCCAGTCCAAAAGAATCTCGTACACTCCAGTCGACGAATGGTACGAGGCAACATACCCCTTTCCAAACATGGTGTAGACGAGCGTGCCGAGCACGAATTCGGGAATACCGCGAATAATCCCCGTTGTTGCAATCCCGACCCCCGCGAGAGCAGTATTCGCAGCTTCAAGATCGTCATTCAATTCAAGACGGCGGACATCGCGCTCATATGGATCAGACCAGGTGTATTTGATGCGCTCAAAGTCTTCGTGAGCGGCGATGGCGACGCGCCTCAGACCATGGTAGCGGATGAGCCCCTGTTGCGCGGCGTCGAGAGCTGCGCGAACGTACGTTCTGCAAAACACAATGCCGCTCTGATGCCAGCGCTGCTCCGAGACGCCTGCTTCGTACCCAAAGGTGAACTCGCGAGGCTGCACTTCATGGATGTAGACACGCTCCACGACCTTGGTGCCAAACTCTTCCACCATGTACTCTGCAGCCTTGACGTCTGCCTGCCCATTGTCGCCGATGAAGACGTGCGTGTACTCGGGGTAAATGGCGTAGTACTCTTGAAAGTTGCGGAGCTTTTTGCGTGCCATTGGCATAAAGGTACCCTGCATCATGAATGCCTGGCCAGACTCCAAGTCGCCAGGCAAAAGACTCGGCATGCAGTGCAGCGCTTGCGCTTTCATAAAGCCGCGAAATTTGCTGTACATGGTCGTTTCTGTAACGTCCTTGTAGACGTGCGGGCGCGCCGAAAGAAAGACAAGGTCACCGCTGCGCTTGGGTGGCCAGACGCCTGCATCCGCGAGCGTCCCGCGTGAACCAATGTTCAGCTCTCGGTACAGCGACGTCACTGCTGGGTAGAACACCTTGCGTTTGTAGGAAACATCGATGCCAGCAGGATACCTTCCGCCCGATGAGAATAGAGTGTCGTCCACATCGCTGAGGATTTTACGCCAGGCGCCGCGCTGCAAGCGTTTTCGCGCCAGCGAACTTCCCATAGCCATTTGCGCAGCCTGAATGGAAGCCTGCTTGCGAAAATGCTGCAAAATCTTTTCGCGCATTGTCGTGTCAACGACGTGATCAAAAACGAGCTTGTGCATACTCTCCGCAGACCCTTTGTTGTCCACGAGCTGCTTGAGCTCGCTCAGATCATCCCCGCGAACAGTGCTGAGGAGATTGAAAATCCACTCTTGGGCCTCCTTGGCGGTGTCGGGGTGTATTGAGAGCCGCAGGCCCTGAATCACATCGAGGACCACGGCGCGCGAGGCCAGATTGAGATCCGAGATGCGGCGGCGCGCCAGAATGTCGAGCAGTTCACTGCGACACCGGTTTTGCTTTGCAGTGGGCAGCGCGGTAGCGCCAACGGCAGAGTGATTCTTGAGCTTGTACGTAATGAGCTTCATTTCTGAGCGGGCAATGACGTAATTGAGCTCCTCGCGCGAGCAATTGTTGAAGACGCCCAGAATGGACCGCTCGATGCGCATAAATTTGGAAACGTTCCACATGGTGGCAAAAGTTGATGGCAACGTGTGATCGAGTTCGCCCATGTAGCCATTCATCATTTTCACCAGCTCGTCGGCGCTGCTGTTCTGGATGAGCTCATCAAAGGCAACCAGACTGGGCATCGTCCTCAAGCGATTACGATGATGGTTCTTGTCCAAGAAATGAGCGGTCATTGTGGCCACCACAACCACGAAGCCGCCGAGAAGGTGACCGACCATCGGTTCGCCCGAGATCCACGCAGACGCTAGGTACGGTGAGTCAGGGGCGAACATGAGCGTCGCGCTCAGTGTAAAAGAAATCAGCATCCAGAACTGATTTTCCAGGTGCTGCGACTGATGCCACATGGAGTCTGCGTTTAGAACGTATTTGAGCAACAGCCAACATACTGTCCCGCAAAGGGTGGCGTAGATGGGGCGCGCCATGAAGACGGTTCCGACGTACGTCACAATGACCCCTGCCAGCACGCGCAGCGTCCAATACAGCACGGACGCCATGTCCTGCGCCGTTTGGACGCTGCTCTTGCGCCGCTGGTACTCCATCGCGTTTTTCTTTTTGCTATTACCTTCGCACGAGCGAGACTACAATGTCGCGTTTCAGATTGAAAAAGAGAGAGAGAGAGAGAGAGAGTAGGAAAAGGTCAGACGGCCTGAATGAAGCCTTGACAACGAAACAGGAGATTCGCAGCTCAAGCTGTTGCTGACTGCCTGTCAGGCGACCTTTGCTGCTAAGCGAGTGACCTCCCTTCCCTCGCCTTCCCTGTCCACGGACCTGCTGCTTACAAGCTTAGGCCTCGGCCTCGCCCAAGCGCGCGAGGTCCAAGTCGGCCCACCGGGAAGCGCAGCGCCGGGTCCTCCCTGCCTGCGTCCGTGCGACGGGAAAGTCTCTCACCCCGGCGGCACCGGCGCCCGGAGACCCTTCGCGCCCGTCGGCCGACAGCGGCCGCGCCCGAGAGCCGCGCGAGGAAGGGGTCTCTGGCCCCGGAGATACTGCTGCTCGCGTCTTTTTCTCACGCGCAATGGCAGGCAAGGAAAGAAAGCAAGGAAGCAAGACGCACCTTGATGACGATGACGAAGACCTGCGAGCGAACACACCGCCGCCGGCGCTCGCGCGAACGCAGCGGGGCGCAGCGAGGCGCGGAGCAGCAGAGAGGGCGCCGCGGGCGGCCCTCGCCTCGGTCCTTCCGCGAGCGCGCGGCGCGCCCGACCCTGCCCGACGCGCCCGGCCTTCGCGCGCGGGCTCTTCAGGTTCAACTTCGTTCGGGGTTTGAACGAGTTTGAATCACTGTCGGAGAGCGCCATTTCGGGTTGCGCACCTACGTAGCCTGCGCATGCCCGCGGACCCGAGAGCGACTGCGACGCGGACGTGCGGGTCGTGCAAGGCACGGCACGGGGGCAGCGGCAGCTTGGGAACGGCGCGGGCTGAGGATAGATGTTCGTGGCAGGTCCGAGAGCTGGGGAGCCAAGCGGCATGACGAAGACGAGACCCGGTTTGGAGAATTTGCGACGAGCAAGAGATGCGGATTCTGCGGAGGACTGCACGGCACGGCACGGCACGGCACGGCTCGGCACGGCATGCGAAGCGAAAAAGCGGGTTGAAATTCTCTGACGAGTCGGGCATTGCTCTTTTGATCGATACAAGCAAGCAAGTAAGCAAGCGCTGCAAGCAAGCGTCTTTCAGGTTCGGCCGAATTCGCTCGAGACAGAACTATGATGCTTCAGACAATGCAGTGAGCGATAAACGAGAAGAAATAAAACAAGAGACACGACAAGAGACAAGAACAGGCTTCCCATCTGGGACTGGTTCTCCACGGCTTCGCGCAGCACGTTCTTGGACCAACGTGAGAAGCGAGCTCGAAGCGAGCTCGAAGCGCCAAATAAATTCTGCAGTGAGAAAGGGCCTTTTTCCTCTCATGAGCTTCAGGACCCCGGATGGATTCCATTGCATACAATCTACGACCTCGGCGAATTTGCTTTGTCGTGCAAATAATCAAGGCAAGCCACACAAAAAATGCCCCCCGCGCTCCCTTGGTGGCCTTGAATCACAGCAAGATGTAAAAGACGTTCGAACTTTGGCGAATTCTCCCTCAGGGGGACGACCCAGAGGCGCTGCGCGAACGTCACAATCCATCACTAATTTGATCCCTGACGTCTTCACGAGCCGCCTTTTGCAGTCAATGTGGGCCTAGTACTACAAGCTGGTCGCGCTCAGCCGCTCCATGGCAAGCAAGTAAGCTTTTCGGAGGCGATGCTGCTTTTGGAGTGATGACAAAAGTAGACCTCTAGTGTAGATGGAGAATCGTCCTTGCGAAAGAGGAGCAAGTCTCGATCTGACACGCGGCAGCTCACCGAGACAGCGGCGGCACGAGAGCGCGGGTCGTGGGTTGCCGTGAGAGGCGAGAGAGAGCCGCGGCGGACAACGAACGACATTGATCGGAAGCAGGCGCCACTGGACGCGTGCAAGACCGGGCTTTCTTTGCGCCTCGAAGGCCGAGGTCTCGCTCTCTCGCTCCCTCGCTTACGCGCGATGGAGACAAAGACGAGAAGGACGACGGCGCTGCAACGGGGTCGTGGACAGCTACGAACTTCCCTGAGCGCTCGCGCATTGGTAGTCGTGATTCTTTACGCCAGCGTGGTCTTTGCAGACGCGGAGTCGCGCTCAAACGCAACGATAATGGAAAAGGAGTTGACTTGGGCTGCAAAGGTCTACGTGTGTTTGGGCGTCACGCTGACGCTGGCGGTCATTGTCGCAGGTGAGTTACCCGACCGCCTTGAATGAGCCTGGTCGAAAGAGTATCCACGAAGAACTGGGGAAATCTGACATCATTGTTGCTTGAGCTTCCGCCCAGCATGGTATTTGGTCTGGGAACTGATCCTTAAGCAGATCAAGTTTCTGCGACGCTTTCTCGACCAACAGCAAACAGGGTCCGCATCTGCGTCTCTTCCAGCAGGTCCACGGTCTCGCGCAAAGGGTCCTCTTGCGGATGCAACTGCAATCAACGAGAACAAAAGCAAGAAACAGGCCTGAGTTTGAAAACCAAAACCTCACCTTCTTCGCACGTGCAATTTCTCTCTCGAACCTCCTTAATCCGATCAAGCGAGAGACTTCATGGCTGATGTGAGGTCTTGCTCTCAACTCAACTCAATTCATTTCAATTTAATCAGAAGAGAGGAGCCTGTCTGCTGCTGTGGACGAAAAGGACCAATCTGTTCAGACCACAAGGGCGTTTATGTCTATTTACTGGCTGATGTCCTACGAAGTGGAAGCTCTCGTTCGCCCACCCGCTTACGATCTTTCTCTTCCTCTCTCTCTCTCTCTGTGCGCGTGCACGTATCATTTATGTGCTCTTCCTCGGCGAGGCGCGGGGCAACGTTGGCGTTGAGCTTTATGCGGATTTGCAAATTCTTTTTCAGGTCCTGGTGATACAAGCGCGTGATGGGTTTGAGCTGACATTTGCCGTTGGAGAAGTTGGGCGCGCGGATTGCGGTTGGGAGCCCCGCAAGATCATGCTTGAAGACAATGTCTGTCAAGTCTTTGAAACTTTGAGACTGCGGGGATCCTGGCAAGAACTCGTCGCTGGAATCAGAAAAATCAGAGCGTAAATCTCCGTGGCCGTCTGTGATTTCTCGTTGGCGAACCAAGCAAAGCTTACTTTTAGGCCGCGTTGGCTACACAGAGTTTTGGTGAATTTTGGACGTGTTGCGGAAGAAAGAAAGAGGTGAAAGGGTCGGTTGGTTGGTGGGCGAGTTGTCGCGTACAATCTTTCTCTTTTTGCCAAGCTCGGTAGTAGCAGGAGGCACACTTGTCGCCACCATCGCCGCCGCCGCCGCATCTTCCTCCGCGGTACACTGACACTGAAGATTACCTTGGACGGCTTCATCACGCAGCAAAATACGAAAACCAAAAATAGCTGGGAAATACCTTTACGGTCATCTTGACGACATCACCGTTGATGCAAGGCGTCGCAAGCGTAATGTTTCCAGTTTGCCCTTGACTCTCCCTATAGCCCTTGCGGCATGTACCACATGAAACGTCTTTGAATGCCCTCGTCCTGTCATCGTGTCGTGCATGGAATTGCTTTCCTCCGATGACACCGTTGGTGGTGTGATTGATAATTTCCACAATCGTGATACACATTGTGCATTTCATCGCGAAATGCTGAACCAATGTAGTCTCTGCGCCAAGAAACGCATTGACATCGGTGCGCAGCAGCTGCAGCTTGTAGCAAATCAGCCGCTGTAGTGAATGAGCTCGTGAGGCCGTCGGAGGCTTTTAAAAGCATAATGTACCACCACCAGCACTCTTATCCCCGACATTGAAATGAAGAGGTACTAGATGAGAAGCACTGTTTTTGTTGATTATTCAGCATTATGCCCGCGCGAGCCGAACTTCTTTTTTAAAAAAATTATGTTGTGCGCCTATCGACTCTCGCTGTAGTCTTGTAAACTCTCTTGTGAACTGGAGAGTCGAAATTGTCTGCGTGCTCGGCGTCACGTGGGAGCTTCTCGCACGATTATGGAAGACGACACCTCTGGCCAAAGTTTAGATCATCACAAACAAAATAAAAGAGACTCTCCCCAAATTTATCAGAATACCCCAGACATGTCATTTGCAGCTGGACGCAAGCACGCAATTGGCCCTTCCGTCTTGGCATTGCATCTTCCACGTTTGCCTCGACGACGAGGGCATGTCGTGCCAACTCTGTCAGAGAACCAAGTGTCACCGTCAACATTGCAAGCTGGTACTACGCACTCTGGACGCCCATTGTGGCGCGCGACGCTGATGTCAAGGCAAAAGTACTCTTCCACGTTCTCGGCAATGCCTAGGTGCACGAATTCGGCTTGCGAGAACGGTCGTCCTGCACTGTAGGGCAGTGGCGCGTTCCCATTTCGCCAGCTCATGAAGGAGTCGGCTGCCGAGCTTGTGGCGCACGAAAGAGAAAGCGAGTGCATGGGGGGGCAATTTCTTTCTTGTTTGCGTGCGTGCTTGACAGGTCAGCGAGGAGAGTGGAATCCTCCTCTTCTTTGGGAGATGGGAGCTGATACGCAGCAACTCCCTCTTTTTCCCTCCTTTCTCAGGCAAGGCTTTGCGCCACCTAACAAGACAAAATGACTCGGACGCTTGTGAGCGCACACGCAGTCGGTCGGTCGGTCGGTAGGTCGGTCTGTCTATTGGTCAGTCGGCAAAGAGCCCAAGGCCAACCCTCACCAAGCTGCAGGAAATTCGATCGAGGTCATCCGGGAGTCGGACAATTCGTCTCATATTAACGAAGAGTCGACACCACGCTGAGAGCGGGCGAGCAACCCTCGGGGACTTCGTAGGCGTCCAGGGCAAGCAAAATGGGACGACCATAATTCACACAACAGGTTGGTAAAAGCGGACACACAAAGAGGGAGCAATCTATACTTTGACCTCAGCTGTTCTGTTTCTTTGGGAAATCTGTTATACTAGCTTATTGCAGCGCCATAAAGCGTGAAGGGTTCTTAGAATGCGGGACATCAAAGTCGGTCCAAGCGCTCTCAGAACAACAGCAAAACCGGGTCGCAAGCCGCAAGACCTGTGTCGTCAACGCAGGGCTCTAGAAAAGGGACCTTTTCGAGCCTACAGCCAGGCTGGGCGTACCTGCTGTTGCTTGGCCTGAGAGCTTTCTTCACGACGCAAACCGTCTGTCAGTGTCTATGGATCTCGGTGAGCCCGCCACCGAGGACCCTGCATTGACGGGTATACTCGGTCCATGCAAGCACCGCGACGAAGGAATCGTCGGAGCGTCGTTTGCAATTGGCCTCATGGAATTTCGCGAAAAGAATGAGCCCGGGTCTACTTCGCCAACGCGTCCTCCACTCAAGCCGCGCCCACGCGATGCGTCTTCCATGAGATCAATCAGCAGTACAAGTACAAGCGGCAGTAGTTCATGCAGTGGGTCATCCTGTCGGAGCGGCGGGCTCAGTCGCCGACAGCGAGTCGTCAGGGAGTTATACGCAACGGAAGGCTCTTACCTCAAGAGCCTCAAGACGCTTTCCAGAACATATGTGAACCCTCTGCGCCTCAATGCGCGTGGCATTTCACCTATTGCGAGCTTGAACGAGGTGAACGCTCTCTTTTCCGATGTCGAGGCGGTGCTTCGCATCAGCGAACGGGTATTTGGCGACATGACCAGTTTCCTGGAAAGCGGCACGCTGGACGACAAGGTGGGTCAAGTCTTTTGCGACTTGGCTCCGCTCCTCAAATTGTACACAGCCTACGTAAATAGCCACCATCGTGCCTTGGCAACCCACCAAATGCTATTGGAAAGACCAGCGTACCAGGAGTTCTGCAGAGAGCGGCAAGAGTCTGAAGAATGCGCAGGTTGCAGTCTTGACAGCTACCTCATCATGCCCGTGCAGCGCGTCCCTCGCTACGAGCTACTCCTCAAGGAACTTCTCAAACAGACAAAGGTCGGTCATCCCGAGTACACGGAGATCACCACGGCGTTGCGCAAGGTATCCAACGTTGCAACAATGATCAATAACAACTTGCGCGATCACGAGCGCCGCGGGGCGGTGCTGGCGGTACAAAACAAGTTCGGAAGCAGCATACAGCTTGTATCGCCACAACGTTGGCTCATTCGAGAAGCCCTTCTGCGCAAAGTGTGCAAGCGCAAGACCAAGAACTTTCTCTTTGTTCTCTTCAACGACGTGTTGATTTATGGAAGTCAAGTGAGCGTGCCAACGCTTCCTATAAATCTCGCAAATGCAGCGAAACGCAAAGCGTCGTATCGCCATCATCGGACGATTGAGCTGTGCACGGCAGAAGCGAGCGTCTGTGAAGCGACGGCGCAGGGCGAGCCTCAGTTCCAGGTTCTCAGCCCCTCGAAATCATTCAAAGTCGTTGTCTCATCCGAGCAAGAGCGTGATGCGTGGGTTCGGGACCTGCAGGAGAGCATCGCAGAAGCTCAACGAGTACACCAGACACGATCGGGCCCGCCTCTGATTGCTTCGGCCTCCCTGTCGTCGATGCCTCTTTTGTCATCGACCATGTCGATGGCTTCGATGACCTCTTCCTTTTCGCGAAGCAAGACAAGCCGAAGAGCCTCGTATGCCGGGCCTGGGATTGAGCGCAAATGCTCGGGGCTTTCGCTGGCAGACATGGCTCAATTTGAGCATGCCCCAGTGCGGAGTTCTGGTTCCAACGTAGGTTCTTGCTCGCTTTGCGCGATCGAGTTCACGTACTTGAAGCGGCGACACCAGTGTCGCCGCTGTGGCATCATTGTGTGCGACAAGTGCTCGCCACATCGATGGCGACTACGCAACTTGAGCCAGCACAAACTGAAGCGCATTTGTCAGCGCTGCTTTTCGCAGCTTGTTGAACGCGTCCCAAGCTTTCAAAGTGACGTCCCGGCAGGAGATGAAGGTCCTTTTACAAATCTGCCTCGGCATGGGAGCGTTCCGCCCCTCGGCTTTGCCGGTCTCGGTGCAAACTCGTTCAGGGAGAGCACAGTCTCGCGTGAGCCATCGGAGCTGGACTTATCTCGTAAGTACGAGTCGTTAAAGTCCACGCCGGTTTCGTGGGGCCTTCATGTACCTGAATTTCATGACGATGGACAAAGTGTCTGTGTGGAAAGCTGGAATGGATCCTTTTCGAGCTGTAGGACGGGCGACGAAGTGGGCGAGTCAGATATCAGAGATCCGGCGCTTCCAGAAGGCTGGTGCGAGGCCGCAGACCCGGACGGAGACATCTATTTCTGGAACATTGACACGATGGAGACAACCTGGACGAGACCCATGCTAGAGGGGCCGCCACCTCTGCCGCCCAAGCTAAAGAACAGCTCGCGGCGGACGTCGAGTCGCGCGCGACTCACGCGCAAGTCTTCCGCAAGTCGAGAGGTCGATGAGGATAAGTGTTTTGCTCTCACTGGTGACACAGGAGATACCATGACATCTGAACTTGCATCGACCAAAAACACGAGGAGAGCTGTGTCGCAGGGACTGTCGCAACCGTCCACGTTGCCGACTCCATCAGTTGGCCCTGCTCAAACGCCAGCTGAAGCTACGACGTGTGCTATGCGTTCAAATGGAATCAAGACGGCCCCTACGTTGCCACCTCGTCCCGCTGCACGTCCCCGGACAAGATCCAAACCACCACCATTGGCGCCCCGGCCACAATTTACTACCAAGAAAGAAATGTAAGTGATTCTAGCTAGTTTTCATATTAGATTTCTAAAGCAAATGGCTTGTGTTGACTACCTGGATCGTTCACAGGTGGGGGCTTGATAATCCGAAAAGAATCCCCTTCGCGCTCGTCCCCGTCTGTGGTGATGATGAAGCGCCCGTGAAGGTGCGTTGTGTTCTGCACGTGAAACTCTGCATAGCCGTATTCATTGTAGACGCCATGACCAACGTTGGCCAAACGTGAGCCACGGCTCTGCGCTGGCTCGCAGCTGCCAGCGGCACCGTTGATAATGTGCACTGGGCACTGCGGAGCATGATAAATGCCACCGCGTGCAGGGGCGGGCCCACACGAATTGCCGCGTGCCATCGGCGCAAATCGCTCATAGTAGTGGATGTGCGCTCCAAGGTAGAGATCGACGTTGTATCGCAAGAGTAGAATTTCCACGGCATCCCGCAGAGCAATGGTGACGCGTGGGGAAAGCTGGTGAATGAGGGAACGTGACGAATACATTTGGCGATGGCCAACGACAATGATCCAGTCAATTGCCGCGTTTGCGCGCGCGTGGGCCAAGTCTGATTCTAGCCAGGCCATTTGATTGCCAAAACCGCCGCCCTGACCTCCTCCGAAGCGCTTTCGAGGATGCGTGGGGGCTCCCTTGTAGTCGGTCTCAGTGTCGATAACGGCAATGTGGACATTGGCATATTCAAAACTATGCCACATGCCCTCGACCTCACCAGCACCACTTTCTTTTGAGGGCATGTGAAAACGCGTGCGGTAGGCGGAGAAATTACGCTGGCCAGGCGCGCAGCCAGTGTCATAGAGAATATGACAACTAACATCATGGTTGCCTGGCGACGTCATGTAAGGTATTTTGCGAGCGAACGGCTCAATTTGATCCATGAACTCGTCATAAATAGCTTCGTAGCCAGACGGTCCATACATGCGTGAGGCGCCGACGCCAACAAAACCAAGGTCATCGCCATAGCCAATATCGCCATCGTGCAAAACAAAGTCGTACGAATTGGCATTTCTATGAAGAGCTGCAGTTGTCCCGTGAGAATTGTTGGTTCCCATGTCCCCTAGCGAAGCAAATCGAACGCCTCGCAAGGAACGTGTTTCCTTGGGCCCGGTTCTGAAGCAATCGCCAGGTCCATCTTGGATTTGATAGCAGTATACTGCATCGGGCTCAAGCTCAGAAATAACTGCGCGAAAGTGCCAGCTCATAAAGTAACGTTTCTTGCGTGCAGGTACATTTTTCACTTCGTGCATTGTTCTAGTGGTACTGCCAGCATTTTTCTGCCAGACGCGCAAAGTCACATTTGTGTCTTGCCATGAAGTGGCCTCTTTTTCTCCAAGAGCTATGGCTTCGGGATCGTCCGTACTGTCGCTCTGGCACCGCTGCGTCCACGAGACGCTCATTTTGTCTGGGCCATCGACGAGCGCCAAGTGCACCTGTGTAAACGCTTCGTCGCACATAATCGAGAAGCTTGGCCTTGCACAAGTTGCCGCGATGGCCGCGACCGCAAGCAGCAGGTACTTCGCATGTGTTGGTGGCATCTTTGTTGCTTGTCGCAGCGAGGGCTGCACCTTATATCAGCACGGGGAGAGAGACGCGCGGAAGAAACGCGCACTTGGCGGACGCTACGCCACGCTCTGTGTCGGCCTTTCACGCCACGCCAAAAGCAAAAACCACCGCGGACTTTTCTGTATTTCGATTTGGTCTATACTAGTATGTATGTACCTGGTAGTACTACACTACTAGGCCCTACTGGAACCAAGTAGGGGAAGCTGTCAGAATTCATTGACTGCAAGACCAAACTAACTCTTTTGAGATCAAGAACAGGAAATCTGGGTCTACAGGGTGAACTTCGTTCTGTCAGACTTTTGATGCGCGAAGGTTTTCGTTCGAGCGTACATGTTGTTGTAATGGCGGCGGCGGCGGCGGCGGCGACGGCGTCTTAATGATCCAAAAAGAATCCTCTTCACGATCACTGCAATCTGTGGTGACGAAAAAGCGCCCTTGGAAATGCGTTGCATTGTGAGCATGCATGACGGCAAACCCGTACTCATTGTACACGCCATGAGCGACATTTCCAGAATAGTGACCTTGGCCTTCTGCAACTTCGCAGTTTCCGCCAGCCCCATTGACGATATGCACTGGACACTGGGGCGCATGATAAATGCCCCCACGCGGAGGTTTTGGACCGCAAGCAGAGCCACTCGACATGGGTGCAAGGCGTTCGTAAAAGTGAATATGTGCTCCAATGTAAACATCAACCTTGTGGCGGACAAGGACATCCTCGATAGCTGCACGAAGGGCGAGTGCAGCGAGCGGAGGAAACTCTAAAAGTATAGACTTTGAGGAATACATTTGACGATGGCCGGCGACGAGAATCCAGTCGACTGCAGGATTTGCGCGGGCGCGGGCCAGATCCGCATCGAGCCAAGCCACTTGGTCTCCAAAACCACCGCCTCGGCCCCCACCGACGCGCGTCCAAGGCGTTGTGGGCGCGCTTTTATAGTCTGATTCCGTGTCGATGACTGCAATGTGGACATTGGCAAATGTAAAGCTATGCCACATTCCCTTAATGTCGCCAGCTCCGCTCTCGGCAGAGGGCATACGAAAGCGCGTGCGATAGGCAGAGAAATTGCGCTGGCCGACGGCGCAGTTCAAATCAGAGAGAATGTTACAACTCACATCGTGATTGCCTGCTCCCGTCATGTAAGGAATCTTGCGAGCAATCGGTTCAATTTGGGCCATGAACTCGTCATAGACGATTTCGTATCCCTCGGGTCCACGATCAAGGTTTGAATATGGACGACGAGTTTGGTCGTGCGTAAAGACGCCGAGGTCGTCGCCGTAGCCGATATCACCGTCGTGCAAAACAAAGTCGAGCTCGTTCACACGAGAGAGCAGCGCGGCCGTTGTTCCTTGCGAGTTATTGGTGCCCATGTCTCCGAGTGAGGCAAAGCGGACGCCTTGCGCCGGACGTGTTTGCGCAGGCCCGGTCTTGAAGCAGTCGCCAAGACCAGCTTGGACTTCATAACAATAATATTCATCTGGCACGAGGTCCGTGACGAGAGCATGATAATGCCAGCTCATGAAGTAGCGTTTTCTATACGCGGGGAAGGCAATGGCCTGCTTCAAAGAGTCACTTCTTTTCCAAACGCGCAAGATTGCGTCCGTTGGCTCCCATACGGTCGCTGGGGTAGTAGTTCTTGCATGTGCGGCGAGGTCATCATCTCCATTATGATGAGCATGAGCATCAAAGTTTTCTTGTTTACGGCAGACTTGCGTCCACGAGATGCTCATATTGTGAGGCCCGTCAACAAGAGCCAAGTGCAGCTGCGAAAACGCCTCGTCGCAGGACACCGCCGCAAAGGTGGGCTTCGCAAGGGTTGCAACGACCGCCAAGACGAAGACGACCGCGAGAACTCTTGCATTTGGCTCGCCAACCATGGTGCCGCGGGCTGCCTACTTCCACTCCTTGCCCTTTCCTCTTCTTTCTCCTCCCTGACGTACGTCCGTGCGCGAGCTCCGCCGCAGCTTCGTCAGGAACTCTGCCTGCGAGTCCGCTTTGCTCGCGCGCGAGGGACCCTTTCCAAGATTCGTCACGCGAGCAAAGAACCCGTCGAAGCTCAGGTCCCCGCGCACCCGTGTGTGCTATGTCCACCCCCAGGTGTGCGCTTAGGCAAATTTGCTTACGACGGTCCCTCTCTCCCCTGGACAGCACACAGCCCTTGCACGACAGAGAGTTGCGTCACTTTCACGCCAGACAAAGATGGTCAGCGCGGGATTTGGCGCCAACAGCTGGGAAGGTGTGGGAGGAACACCAGCTGCGGAAGATGTCCTGAATGATATCCTATAGTAAAGGGTAAGAAAGCTCGAGCTGTGGATCGTGGGGGCCCCGCCGACGCAGACTCTGCTCGTGACCCCCGCGCCGAGCACCTTCTTTTCATCTCCATTGGGAAAAAAGAACAAGAGGGCGGCAGAAGAATTGCTCGCTCGAGGCGGCGGCGGCGGTCGCGACGGACGCGGGTCCGCCTCCGGCTCCGGTCTCCGGCTCCGTCTCTGGCGGGGAGCGTCCGCGTGCGGCTCAGTCTCGCCGGCGCGCCGTTCCCGAAGCGACGACCGCGCGCTGACTGGATGCGTGTGCGGCTTCTCGTCTTTTTTTGTCTGCTGGCCAAGTGGCCGAAGCGGCGCGGGGCCACAGCGTGAGTTCCCGAGGGGCATATGTCTTCCAAGAGTGACAGACCAGTTAGCGATCGCACACGCACCTACCTTCCAGCTGCGGGCAGCTCTGCTCTGCTCTGCTCTGCTTTGCTCTGCTCCACGCTGCTCCTGTCATCGTCATCATCGTGTCCAAGAAAGATGGAAAAAAAGGAAAGGAAACCTCTCCTCAAGAGAGATTTTCGGGACTTCGACATCCAAATCCAGACCTTTATACTCTCGCGAGGCCTGTGAGCTTGAGAGGACTCGGAGATTTATTTATTGCATTGACATGTGAGTTGAAGCTAACGAGAGGTCATCCTCTGTCTTGCTCCAGGAGGACCAGAGAAATCTCTGCTTCCCTTTGTATGTTCGGTGACACTCTGCTCGCCGGCCTCACTCATACTCCTTCATTTTTTTTTTTTCATTTTCTTCAAAGCCCCTGAGGGCTGGCCGTGCTCGATGTACAAGCGTGCTACAATTCTCAGGCTCGACAACCAAACTAAACGCATCTAGCCGATGTTTTACCCAAGCACTCACTCACCAGCCATGACAGTAGGGGGAGCGGCACGGTGCCGGTGAGATCGGGAAGGAGACGCGAGGGACGCGGAGTAGGCCCTGTCCAGGCCTCACGAGCACTTTTCAATACCCCCTCCTCCCCCTCTCCCCTGGTCTTCATCAATTTTTTTTTCTTCAAAAAGGCCTATAGGCCTACCTACCTTCGGGCGCCCCCTCTTCTTCTTTTCTTTTTCACAAACGATCAAGCTCTGCTTGCCGGCCAGCGTGTCGATTAGTAGAATGTATGTTTACGCATTTTTGAGAAGCAGCTTGCTTGTCCATCGGACCGAGTGGGAGTTGTGGCACTACGTAAAGCAAAGACCTTGGGCTGCCAAATCTCTTTTCGCGGCAGCGGCCAGGTTTTGCCTTGCCGGCGTTGATCCTGAGCGATGTGGAAATGCCAACGCTGTATAGGTTCGGCCCGGCTGGCTGCACAGAGCATGCGCATCTCCAGCTTGAAACGCGAGGCTTACTCACAGCTTATTTCTTCCGCCAGCCAGCCAGCCAGCGGTCGCTGGACAAGCGATCCTCGATCCACCGACCGACCCACCGATCGATTGCGACCGTGCGTGACAGACCAACGAATCAGCCACCCCATTGAGGCTGCCGGCCCAGCCATCATGGACACTGCCATACCAGCGTTTTCCAACTTACGTAAACTCTTTGACTGGCTGCAGTGCAGTGCCACTATACCTGCACGCATTTCTTTTTACTTGAAAGAAGGAGTCGGGACGGAGTTCGTCTTGGTCGCCAGGTCGGTTCGCATCGGCCATCAGCCAGGCGGTTGCTGTCGCAGTCGATCAAGCGTGCTACCGTCCAAGTTCGAGCGCGGAATGCCAGGTATACATATATACACGTGCGCAGCCGCGAGCGAGAAGCCGCATGGCTTGTACCAGAGGCAGATATGGAGGAACGATGCTGCGTTCATGCCGAGCAAGCTCTCTCGTGACGGCGTTGGAGAAAAGGAGGGAAAATCCGCTGCTTGGCAGCGAGCAGAGCCACCTACTACAGAGGGTTGAGGAAAGAAAAAACTTATCGCAAATCCAGAAAATAATTATTTTTGATGTTTTTGTTGTTTCTTGGTTGTTGAAGTTTTCACGCTGGTGTGCTGCGGTTGGTCGGCGATGCTAGCCGTGGCAGTTCGAAAAACTCTGTTCACTTTTTTAACATTTTCTTTTCTTTTCTTTTCTTTTCTTTTCGGTTGGCGCGTCGGAGTGGCAAGCGACATTTTCTGACCCGACAAACGACCCCGCCCGCCGACAAAGCTCGTGCGCCCCCATATCATGCTCCGTCACGAGGAACGAGTACTCGCGCGAGAGCGCGGGCGCGTCAACCTTGGAGCCACCCTCCGTCCGAGCGCCTCGGGCCCGTGCGCCCACAGTGCGCCCGCAGCCTTGATCACAAGAGCGTTTCCAGCTTTCCCGCAGCAAGCTAAAGCTTCTGCGGCGCCAGGCCGTTTGCATCTCGCCGTCGATTCTGCGGCGCCCCGAAGCGGCACGGAGCCACCGCGGCGCGCGTGCGGAACGGCCGTCGCGGCTGCTGGCGCCATGAGATGAGATGCCGCTGCGGAGCGGCCAGGCGAGGCGTTCTGCCGCGTCGCCGAGTCTGTGGGCGGCTTTCTTCTTGTCGGGAGGCCTGGCGGCATGCACGGCAGCCCGATAGACCGCCGAGGGGCCGTATGTATGTATGTATGTATGTATGTATGTATGTATGTATGTATGTATGTATGTATGTATGTATGAATGCATACGTGGGATCGAGGTCAATTGTGCTCGTCGCCATGGCAAACCCGTCAGGCTAGCTGGCTCGCTGCCGTGTCTGGTGACGGGACGGGCCGCGGGCTGGTCTTCGAAGGCCTTTTCCTTCCGCTGCAGCTGCTCTCCGTTTCTCGCGCAGCCGTCCCGCCGACAGCAGCAGTGCAGCTTGGGTCTTCGATTTCCCTGGTCGGTGCTTTCCTTCCACCTTTCCTTTCCTTTCTATCTTTCTTTCTTTCATTCGTTCTTTCTCTCTCTCTCTCCCCCTCTGCCTTCCTTTGTTCCTTGTTTTCCCCCACCATGGCCACTGTGGCTGGCGCGCCTTCTCGGCCTGTCTCACTGTCTGTCTCTCTGTTTGTCACTGTCTGTCTGTCTGTCTGTCTGTCTGTCTCGGCCAGTCTCGGAGGCGAGCAAAGCGGGATTGGCGCGGCAGCGAGCTCGCAAGACGCGCGAAGCACGAGGCCGGGCCCCGCCAGCCGACCCGGGCGAGTCAGCGGGCGGAGCCGCCGCCGCCGCCGCCGCCACCAGCGACAGCGTCGCGTCCTCTTTGCAAGCGAGCGAGCGTCTGCGCTCTGGGTCTGAGTGGGAAGGAGAGAGAGTCGCGAGAGAAATGGAGTCGCCGCCGCCCCACGGGGACGAGCTCCTCTTTGACGCACCCACGCAGGGAGACGACGGCTACGCGTACGCGGAGAATGAAGACCATGGAGAATACGGTCAACAGTACGAGGCCTACCCGCCTTCCCAGTACCGCGACAGCAACGACGGCTACAGCGTCGAGCCTCCCAAGTTCGACCCCAGAACCACGAACTCGACCAGCCAGCACTACCAGCACCAGCACCAACACCAGCAACAATACCAGCACCAGAACCAACACCAGCTCCACCAAAATGACCGCTATGAAGCATCGGCGCAGCATGAATTCCGTACGCCATCACTGTTTGTTGCCCCACCCATGTATGAGGCAAACGCCAAGGTTCTTGGCGAGAAAATGATGAGCAAGGACGCCACGATCCCTGCTGAGATGACTCCAGCTCAGATGCCACCACCGCCGCCGACGACCACGATGACGCTCTCCCCGAGCAGCATTGCGCCATCGTCCGGGAGTCCTCCTCAGGAAGAAGGCTGGGTTCCGCGCTGGGATTTTCAACCCATTTCGGAATTCGCCCAGAGCTACGAGCGTCGCTGGGACGGTCGCAACAAGACCAAGAATCTGCGATGTTTCCCGTCTTGCGGAGAGAACGGCCTTAAATGCACTCATGTCAGGCGCGGCTATTGCGGCGCAGCTGCAGATTTTCGGGCCATCGCTCGGACAGAGTCGAGCGCCCCGCACCCTGCACTCTGTGCCTTCGCCACGCTCTCCCCAGTGAGCGAGGCAGCCGTCACTTCGCGCTTCACCTCGCAAGAAGGAGTGAGGGAAGCCGATCTCAAGGCTGTACCAGGCATCATCCCATGCGAGATTATCCCAGATTCTGCCGGATCATCAATTTCCGCTGCCTCCGTCATTGTGCGAGTGCGGGGTGATCGGAGCAAGTGGAACTACATGTGGCTCTCGAGCCGTCAACTCAAGCACGTCGAGCATACTCTGAATGTCTTCCTGTTTGAACGTGGCGACAACGTTCTTCAACTTGCGGGGAGTGCTACCTCCTCGCCCTTTACGCTCACCTCTGGCCGCACAGTCCTCCGAAGAAAACGTCTTCTCGAGAACGATGCACCTGGTGCCGCGTACACGTCATCTTCCTCGAACGGAGACAGCACGAAAAGTAGCAGCAGCAACAGCTCCAACAGCAGTGCAGGTGATCAGAGCCCCCACGACTCGGGCAGCGAAGAACCTGTCAAGCATTCACGTCAAAAGAAAGCATCGCGCGCCAAACTCATCGCCGGATTGCTCACGCTCTGCCGCGGAGAACAAGCACGCTGCATCCGCGAGCGCCGGAAGCGTGCATATCTTCGGGCAAACGATGTCATTCACAACATTGCAACGCCTCTCTTTTGCGAGACACTCGACGACAGTGATCTCGTGTCCTTCCTATTCAATGACACGGGAGAGCTCGAGCTGGATATCGACGAGAACATCTTTGACGAATCCTCGGATGCAAACCTTGGCGAAGCTGCTGCACCAGCGCCCGTTGCAGATACAGCGTATGAGCCGATGTTTGTTAACATGAGATCGAGCGCCCCCGGCCAGTCTACGCATTCACCTGGTCATGCTCCCGAGATCAATGTTTGTACGCAAGGTGACAAACCGGCCGCCAAGGGCCCTCCTGGCTCGCTGGCCGGACAGGCCCGTGGTGATATTGTTTTGGACGCCGTGGCCAAGAATCGCAAACTTGCCGAAACCCTGGACCAGTTTTTTGAGACCTGTGTGTCAGGTCCGGCGGGCGAGAGTCTGCAGGCAGCCCTCGCCACATCTAAGCGCGGCGTGCTTGAGAGTGAATTTGCTCGCACCCTAGCAACCCGTCTCTACGAGGTCTTTGAGGAGACATTGGGGCGTGCCATCGAGGATGTGCTCTCGGAGCACTCGGACGAGCTTCAAGAATTTGAAGATACAGATGTCAAGACTCTGGAAGCCTTTTTGCTTTGCATTCCTGCAGTCAACAAGAAGCGCTCCATGCTCCGTCACTTCGAGCAAGTCATTCCCGATCCCGCCTTTTCCTTCTTTAACGGCGCGTGGTTGCGGAGTGAATCTTCCGAAGTAATGCAAGGGTACACGATTCTTTCTGACTTTGGACTTTTCTCGCGGCCTTTCGCCGCTTCCATGGCCCAATCGTCCCGATACCTGGAATTCAAGCTCCGCAATAACGTCATGCATGTGCGGATGGGTGATCCTTCGGGGCCGTGGTCCCAGCAAATTCTCAAAGAGATGCATCTTGACGATCAAGTGCACAATTTCAATCCGGCTGGCTCACTTTTCTGGCTTGGCGCCATGCCAAACAAGCAAGGGCGAGCCCGTATTTCTTACTCGCCTTGCGGCCGCTATGTCACATACGACACAATTTACATGATGACCTCCGACTACACGAATGCGGTGTTCGGAGGCGAAGCTGAGGGATCTGAGAGCAAGACCTCCGAGAACGAGCAAGACCTTCCCGTTACATACGTGGCGATGGTAGAGGCCTTTGTCGTGGACCGGGCAAATCCAACGCACATGACAAACAAGAGAAAGCTTTTTGAGTTTCCGTCTCGCCCAGACACATTTTACTTTTCGGATGTCGATTTGTGGATCAACGAAGGCGCTCTGGTATTTGACATTCAAATCGACTTTTACCGCCGGCATACACTTTCATAAAGAAAAAAATAAACGAAACGCGCAAGTGTGGACCTACATTTCTCGTCTTCGTCAAGGCCTACCTGCACCTTATTCCCCATGTACATGAGAACGAACCCGGTCATTCTATAGTCATGATTCTACCCGTATCAACAGTGTCCCTGGATTGGATTTACTTGCCTTTATTGTCCGCGTCTGTATCTTTACCCACGACAAATTTGCGCATAGCCTCCGCGGCATCCTGCAGCTTTTCCTTGCGAGACTTGTCCTTGAGACCATTCAACATTTCAATCAGCGCTTGCTCTTGCGCTTTGGCATGCGCCCGAAGGCGTTCGTCTCTTGCATCGAGACGTGGAATCCCGGTTGACACGTGCTCGTCCTGCTTGGGTTGCTCCTTGAACTCGAGAATTCCACGCTCTTGCAGCTCCCGACATCGCTTCCTATGGTCTTGCAGATCTGACAAACTTTGATCGGCAGAGACATTGAGCACCAAGACGCCTGCGGCCACGCCACCTGCCACCGCTGTCACCGTGAACAGCCCCGGGGCTTTGCGAAAGGAGCTAACAAGCTGTCGTCCTAGCGTCATGGCGAGTTTGAGCCGAATCCTATAACTTACTAACTCTCTCGGGCCAGCGCCGCCACGCACCTAAACTCTCTCTTTCCGCACAGCTCTTGGCGCGATGGCACGCGCGCGGTCGCGCCGGCGCTGCGCCTTGCGCCTTGCGTCCTCCTACGACCAAAACATTCGAGTTCTATGCCGCCTCCATCCCGCAAGGAAATCAATGCCGCCATTCTTTTTTCCTTTGACGATTCGTCAAACACTAGAGAAGCTCAGTAGTGGATGGCAACTCCCTCCTACAGGCAAACAAGCCCTTTTTCACGCTCAAGGCCATCCCCACCGAGTCTTCCAAGCCGTCACAAGAGTAAGGCAAACCGAAAAACCCTCAACGAGGAAACTCCATTTTTTCTCCTTCCTTAGTAGATTGTGGATACTAGCACTCTGCGCGCGCAGCGAACGAGATTGTTTGCAAGCTAAGCGAGGAAAACGCGCCGAAGGTCATCCCAGTCAAAGACCTCGCCCGAATATGGACACTTGATGGACTTCTTGGTCTCGGTCGAAACCCGGATCGCGCGCAAGGCATCTTCTGAAAAAACCTGGCCGTTCGGAAGAGCCATGGGTGGGTTGTCTTGCGTCATGACAACGCCAGAGAGTCTGCACACGAGCGAAGAGTGCACTTGTTGCTTCATGGGCAACCGTCGCGCCACTTGGCCGAGAATTCTGTCACAGCACGGGCAATCGAGAGCGCGTTTGGCGGCCATGCCAATCTTGTGCGGATGAGAAGGCGCTTCGTTGTCTGTATTGTCAGCTGCTTCGACCTCTTTGTCAACCTCACTGTCGGTTGCTGCGACTCGCTCGTTGGAACCACGGCTCTGCATGCTATCAGCTTGGTTTTCTAGGTCAGAAGGCGCTGTGCTCGAGGCCACAGCAGCGTCCGTTTCCATGTGATCGTCCCCATCGTTGTCTTCGCTCTCACCACTATCCTCGTCCTCGTCCTCGTCCTCGTTCTCGTCCTCACTATCCTCTTCCTCGCCATTGTACTCGATGAGGTTTTCGTTTTCCTCGGCATTGCCAGCATCATCATTCTCGTCGCTATCCTCGTCGCCGCTGCTGTCAGTGTTCTGTGCCTGGGAAACACGCGCATCTGAACTTTCCTCCACTTGTCTCTCACCACGTGTGCGTCGCCGATGCCGACGACGCCGGCGTTGTTGTCGCCGGGAAAGAGATGCGCGTTCTGCCTGCGTGTGGCGTTCAAGGGACCGCGACGTTTGGGCGCTCGAGCGGACTCCATTTTTAGGCGCTTCAGAGCGCAATTCCAAACTACCGCCTGACGATTGTTTGATCTCCTTGAGAAAGCGACGCGAAAAGCGATGCGAACAGAGAGCAGTCCGCATTGACGAGAGTCCTGCTTTAACAGCCACTTGCATCGTTGTTTGTTGCTCGAGACTGAGCGCACGATTACTGTCAAGCTCAAAAAGACGGGCAAGGTCTTCCCAGTCTGCCTTGGTGAGTGCCGGATAAGCAAAGACGGCGCGTGTGCTAGTCTGCGTCGAGCGAACAAAGCCGCTCTGCGGCGCCACGCCCATCGATAAGACGGGTGCTCGAGGCTCCAGACCCGTCTTGCGTTTCTTGGAGCTTTTCTTTGCGTCCTCCAGGTTGCCTTCGCATGTCCGCGTCTTGACTTGTGCTTTTGCGGACCGCTGCTCTGGCGCCATTGGGAAGGCAAGTGCAGAGACTGCATGCTGTATTTCCTCGAGATGATCGGCTGCGAACGTGGCCAGATGTTTGCGCGCGTACGCGACCGCTTCGATGTGTTTGCCACCGTAAGCGAACTCGAGGAAGCGGAACTTTCGAAGTGCAAACTCTAACGAGCTGTCAAGGCGCCGAAGCTTTGACTTGTTGTCCTGGCACCACGCAAGAGCTGGTTCGATGTTGCGGTGCACGCGGAGCTGCGCGGCGATTTCGCAGGTCTCTTGAAAAACGAGGCCATCCACTAGATCTTGGAGGCTTGACTCGCTCGCGGCTCGTTGCCCGGCCTTTGTGTGACCACTGCGTACAAGATGGTCCGCGATCATGAGCTCTACAAAGTCCGTTTCAGAGGCTTCCTCGTAGAAGCGCAGACGTTTTTCGCCGCGGTCAACAAGGGCACGGCTTTCGCCTTTGGCGCGTGCAACGCGTTTCTTGACTTTGCGCAAGCGTTCCTCGACACGGTCCAAATTGGCCACGACCTTTTCCCAATTCACCTCGTCCTGGGCTGCCACGACCTTGCACAGCTCCGCGACCAGAGATACGGCGGCGGCGACATCCTTTTCCGTGCTCTTCTGTACCTGGCGAAAGTTGCGCACGAGGCATTCCTGCGGAACCTTGAGCATCCCGTGCGCGTGAGCGCGGACCACCTCGTCGCGGTCCATGCCCTCTCCGCGCCACCCGGCCCCGCGCGCCATCCCTGCCTCCTCGTCCGTCGCGCTCGCGCTCACGCTCTTTCACAGCGCTCAGGCGCAAGATAGTTCTGGGCTTAGCAAGCAATGCGTGTCTCTTACGAATTTTCTTTGCATCGCTGTTTGACATGGCTTGCTGGCATTAACATGAAAGGGGCCCACTGTCAAGTCACCATGCGGGAAAAACCTTACTTGGTTGGTTGGTTCGTTGGTTGGTTCGTTGGTTGGTTGGTTGAAGGTGACGAAGTCCTCCGCATGAACTCGAGACATGCATGCGTTAGCGTTAGCGTTAGCGTTGGCGTTAGCTTTGGCTGCTTGCTGCTGCTGCTGCTGCTGCTGCTGCTAGTGAGACTGGCGAGGTCCACGTTGCTGCTCAGTGAGTGCTCGATGGAAACTCATGCCAACGCAATAATAATAGGAGCAGGGACTCTTTATGCCTTCAACTCGTCCCAACATTCGATCGAAGACTATTTATACGCTCGATCGGTCTTGCGAAACCCGATGAAACCACCAAACGACTACGCCATCACTCCAGGTTGCCTGCCGACCTTCTCCGCTCCGACACCACCTAGTTCCCCGCTACGCCCCACGTCCCCCGCTCGACTCTGCAAGTCCGTCCCAAATTCGCGCAGGTTCGGTCTCTGTCTCCCACGGCGATCGCCGCTCGCTGCAATCCTAGTAATAGGATACCGCTTTCTTCATCTTCATCTTCTTCTGCAACAACGAGAACTTCGCCTTCCTCCCAAATTCCAACCTGGCTCCCTGCACTGCACTGCACTGCATCATACGTAACAAAGCATATGCACCAGTGTTGCGCCACGCGCGGCCCGGGTGCGCACGCAAAGCGCTCTCCGAGCCGCTGGCACCTTCTTGTACCACCAGCGCCTTCCTGCCCCGGGTGCCTCCGCAGATCTTCTCAGCCGCATCCATCAACTACACGCAGCTGCCGCGTCCCAAGATGGCGAGGCCGGGTACAGGATACGCCGCCCGGTCCGGCATGGCGGCGCCAAGTCCGCCACTATCGCGCGCGGAGACGCCGCCAGGGACGAGCGCGGCGCGGGCAGCGGAGAGGGCCGCGGCGGCGGCCAGACAAACACGCAACGCCGGACGAAGGGTTGCTTGCGAGGCGCGCGCGAGAAGGCAGCAGAAGAGAGCGACGGGAAGAGAGCCCCGGCGGAGGAGCACAAGAGCAGCAAGATGGCGACGGCGCCCAAGGGCAGGCTCGGAAGGCAGGCCGGCGAGAACTCGGACTTCAAGTTCGCCGTGCCCAAGCACGTGGAGGAACTGCGTAACAAGGTGCTCGAGTTCGTGGAGACCAAAGTGTACGCCTTGGAGCGCGAGCTCGAAAACAGCGGCAAGCATGGCGGCGGCATGGGCATGGGCGGCCTCAAGGACAGCTCCACGGAAGGCGCTCGCGCATTGAAAAAGCTGCAAGATGAAGCCAAGCGGCAGGGGCTCTGGGCCCTGGGCCACCCCAAGCAAATCGGCGGCGGAAACATGCCCTTCATGGACTACATTTACGTGAACGAGGTCCAGGGCAGGTCCGAGCTTGCGCAGTCTGCGCTCGGTACGCATTCGCTCCAGGACTCGCTCATGCTCTATCGCCATGGATCCGAAGACCTCAAGGCCAAGTACCTGAACCGACTGGTCCAGGCGGAGATCTACCCGAGCTTTGCCATGACCGAGCCTGACGTCCCGTCGAGCGATCCCACGCAGCTGCAGACCTACGCCAAGCTCGAAGGCGACGAGTGGGTTATTAATGGCCGCAAGTGGTGGACTTCCAACGCCATGAATGCCGAGTACACTTCCGTCTTTGTCCGCACCGAAATGGGCGACGACGTACCACCCCATGCCGCCTTCTCGATCATTCTCGTGCCGACGTCGACGCCGGGCTACAACATCCAGCGCACCGTCCACGTGCTCGGCGCTCTCGGTGGCGACCACAGCGAGGTCGTCTATGATAACGTTCGCGTTCCTGCGGGCAACATCATCGGCAAGCGCGGCCAAGGTTTCCTCATTGCCCAGGAGCGCCTTGGACCCGGCCGCATTTTCCATTGCATGCGCTGGATTGGCCAGTCGCAGCGTGCCTTCGACCTCATGTGCGAGCGTCTCGTCGAGCGCAAGGTCCGCGGTGGCGGTCAGCTCGCCGACGTGCAGCTCATGCAGGAGCACGTCTTTGACTCATACTGCGACATCCAGGCCTTGCGACTGCTGACCCTGGCTGCCGCAGAAAAGATGGATTCTGGCGACTATGCTCGCGTTGAGCTTGCCGCTGCCAAGGCCTGGGGCGCGCGCGCCCTTTGCCGCATCATGGACCGTGCAGTGCAGGTCTTTGGCGCAAAGGGTCTCACCGAGGACACTCCTCTCTCGGCCATGTACCGGATGGCCCGCGCCTCGCGCTTTTACGACGGGCCTGACGAGACGCACATTTCCAGCGTCGGCAGGCTCATCGTGCGCGAGTACAAGGCCGGGCGTCGCTACGACTTTAGCGCCTCCAAGGCCGTGCCCAAGCCCTCGTACGTCAAGAAGGATTACAAGTGATTTTTTTTATCAGCAACCAACTTGCCCTTATCATTCATTGATTCTTTAAACCCGTTTTGTCTCGAGACTGCTTGCCTCCCTGCTCTGTGTTACATACCCCCTGGTAGTGTATTCGAGATGCCTCTGCCAGTCTGACTGCTTTTCTGTCGGCTGGCCTGACATGAAGGCGAGTCGCAAGTTGATCATCGGCCTGCATAGCATGCTCACTGTCAGTTCCTATGGTCACAATTTCGCGCAGCTGCAGAACTTTCCATGATCGATCTTTCCCCGATCGATCTTTCGGCATACGTGCGGTAGCACTACTACTTTTAGATCTCGTGGTGCCGGCAGCGGCGCACATGCGTTGCATTGCGTTGCATTTCATTGCGCACATCGAACACAGAACATCGAACATCGAACTCTCAATTTACTGTTCCCGGAACAGAAACTCACGGCATGACGCGCAAAATTCGCGACAATACTTGTCATTTTTA